>CM076574.1:374775349-375045349 GCA_034641835.2 Pinus albicaulis
CTTGTCTTGTCTATTGGATGCATGGAGCCATATTATATTTTATCTGCTTAATGTCTTTTGTGCTTAGATCTGAATTTGTGCAGCAGACTTAAAGATATTTTGCAGCTATAATCGATGTTAGGGCTATTTTTTATGCGTAGCTAAAGTGATCTTTTACGACGAAAGATTCATACTAACACCTTTCACACCTGCAAGTGATTATTTACATGGCCCTGATTTAACTGTGTTCATATGGGCATTGATTTATTCAATATTCTTAAGAGTTTTACATGTCCTCCTTTATTCATTTATTCATTTATTCATGCAACAGAAAATAAAACAAAATTGAATATTCCTCTTAGCTTAGGCTAATTAGGAATATTACAACTGAGGCCACAATTTCACCGAGAAAGTTATTTTTCGTCAAAATCCAACTTATTTTTTTTAATTTGACCCTAGGAGTGTTTGAATTTTTCTTTTATGATGTAAATGGAGTCAGCACCATCAAAAACCCATGGGGCACACAAAATCTTGAAGCTTAACAATTTTAACCCAAATTTCCCAAAAAATTTAACAGATGTTTACCAAAATCATGTCATAATTTCCACTATTTTCTGGGAAAATTTGTGGTCTCATTAGACTACTCTTTATTTAAGATCTTTCACTTCATTGGTGCAATTATATTATTCTTTAATTGAGTGGTGGATCTTATTTCCACATCCACCACATGCCAACTTCTCAAGGAATAATTCCAAGAAAGTGAGCTGGAAGTGGAGGAAAGCATCACTTGACCACCGACATAAATATTTCACATGAAATTAACTAACATGATGCATTTTTCAAGGAAATAGAGAGCCATTCCTCCACCCCCATAGTTTAAAATTGTTATATTTTTACCATTAATCCATAAACAATACTAGTTAAAATTTTTATATTATAGATTTAATTAGGGCCTTTTACAACTCTTATGAAATTGAACCTTTCTTGATTTAAATCTCTATGAATAGATAAACAAATATTACCACATCCACCAAATGCCAACATCTCAAGGAAGAACAATGAGAAAGTGAGATGAATATGGAGGAAAACAACACTTTACCTACTTAAATCTTTCACATAGACTTGACTAATGTTATATATATAGTAAGGCTAGCAATTGCTCATGAAGGTGGGTCTAAGAATATGTGAAGATGGAGGCAATCAGAGATGGAAATTTTTTCTCTGGGGGTTTGCAAAGACAATCTGAGGATAAAGGCCTATGCAAAGGTTTGTGCAAAGGTCTAACTAAGGGTTTGCATAAATGGGAATTTTGTAAAATTGTGAATATAAGGAGACAGAGGTTTACCAAAGGCCTATGGAAGGTATGTGTGAAGTTTTGTGGAAGGTCTATGTGAATAGCTATGGAATGTTTACATGAAATTATGTGTGAAATAATGTGGAGGTATATGGAATGCCTACAAAAGATAGTCTAGGGAGATCAAGGTATGTGGGAGACTGAAATGGAAAAGATGTGTAAACCGTGGATTTTATTCGGTTGGAAGAGAACAAGGAAACTACAAGGTATTGATCCATATGGGTTTTTAAGATAATAGAAGAGACACGGTTCCATGAGGTAGATGGACGTGGGGCTCCCAAAATGTTTTCTTGAAGAAGTGGCATGTAGACTTAGACGCAAGAATGACTTGAGTGGAAATTTTACTATTATATGTTTGAATATCAAGGCTACCACCAATATTATGGTTAGAGAATTTTTTTGAATAAATAAGGAATCCGTTTGGGACTTTTGAAGCTAATTTATATTTTTGGGACACTAGTTACTTCAAGATGAAAAGAATATTGGTGGTTCTGAAAACGAATTAAGGTTTGGTAGAGGAATTGGTTACCAAAAAAGGTGAAGGCTATTGTTAGATAACTCTCAATTATGAATGGATACCCTTCAAATATGAGTGATCTCATAGCTATGGGAACCACACAATGCACTTTAATTACCCTCATCATAGGAATATGTGGGTTTAGTGAAAGTAGTCACAAGTTCTTAGAGTGGAATTGTTGGAATACTCTCAAATATTTAGAATGGTTGAAGATACTAAGGAAAAGAGGCAAACAAAAGGTACCTCACACAAGAAAAAGGTAACATCTAAGAAGCCATCAACATCGATTCTTCCAAAGGAATAAATTATTGATTTTGTCAGTGACAACAAGGACTGTATGCCTCCCACTAGTAAGTCCCCTTATAAAAGGAAATCTTCAATAAATTTATTTTTCAACATTTGGGAGTTAGAGATATATATGGTTTGTATTCCATTTTTGAATTTCTTCTGAGCCCTTCAGGCTTAAAAAATTATGTGTCCCGAACCCTTTTATCTCTACTAGTGATAATTAAGATTCAAGTAGAAGAAGAAGGCCAAAATATAAATTTACGATGCATTTCTTTCATGTCAACTACTTGTGTTGTTAATTTTAAGTTAACATGTTCTTTGCTTAGGTTAGTTACATCATTCAATGCCCATTAATCCATTAGCAATCTCATTAATCATAATTGTAACTAATGAAAGAACATAAATAATAAAAGTTGAAGACAAGCCAAGACAGAAGAACACACGAATATGGCTCAAACCAGGGGAAAACCCCAAGATAGGGAAAACCCTTATAAATTCTTCTTATCATTAACATCAAATGTTCAGCAGAGAGAGAGAATGCAAGACTTCAAAGTCAAAATGACTTGCAAATGAGAAGCTTTAATACCACTTCCCTTAGACAAGAGTATGGTTCAAACAAGGCTGCAAATTTGTTGTTTTGTGTAGGCTCCAAGGACTAGTGTCTTCTCGACAATTATAGTAGGACTGAATAGGGCATTAAAACAACACAAACACATTCAGCTACCACCCCATTCACAACCTTTAAGACCTTCTATATACTGTGGATTTCCTTCAAACATTCCCTTCAAATCCTTGTAGCCCTTCAGCCTTCTTCTAAGCTTCAAAACCCACTTCACAACGTCATGATAAAACATACCTGACTGTAGATTTCTAGTTGTTGGTTCTCAGCCTCCAGGACAGGGTTCTTAAGGCCTACGGCCTGGTTGTAGGTGACCCAAACTAGTGCGGATGGCTTCAAGGAGAATGACACCACCACAAACAGTCCTAAATTGTCATCAAAATAACCCTCAACAGGTGTGGCTTCTATATGTTCAAACTTGGACCTGTGATGAAGATAAAAATGCCCAACACAAATAAAAAATGTGCCCAAACCAATCTCTTCCTCCATCCTATGGAACTCGACCCTTGAAGATGAGTAAATTGAACCCAACCTTGCCTTCATCTCCTTTGCTGGAAATCACCTTCTTCTGCGGCTACTTCAAAGAGGAGAAGAATGAATATTGATGTGCCTAGGATAGGTTATTTATATCCTTCTTGGGTAGGCCGACTTGATTACTTAAGGGAAATTCAAATTTTCAATTTTCAATTTTTCTTGCCTAAATAAGGTCATGCCTTATGAAATTTCATTTGAGTGAATAAATACTTTTCCTTATCCAAATTTAGTGATATTTAGGTCGATTTTTATCCTCTCGAAAATAGGAATCCAATGTTGAAATTATCTTCCTCATAAGAGTTGTCCAAAGTGGAATTTGGCCCTAGTTCCCAATTTTAACACTCCCTCTAAACTAGGGAGATTTCCACCTACCAATCCATCCATCATGAACCATCTTTGAATCTCATATATGCCTTTCTCTTCTTTGCTAAACACTGATATGAATAATAAAGAAGAATTGATCGAGGGTGAGTCACAATACCTTGCCAGTCTCTACTGACAAAATTCAGTCTGGATGTAGAACCTCAATCGATCCCAGGTCAGGTTGTTGAACATCATACATCCTAGCATAGGGAGTATTGTACTACACAATGCGTTCATCAGTAGTGTTGTGGTCCCTATCCTTATTTCCCAACTCATTTGGCCAGATGAGAGGTGCTTCCCACGTGTCCCAGACTTCATGGGTAGGATGATGCAAGAACATCAGCAGGGAAATAACATATCACATCCTGCTCACAACCACTCATAGGGAAAGGTGAAACCACATCCTACAATCACATGTCATAATCACACGTAGGGAAAGGATGAACCACTTCCTACAGTCACACATCACAATCATCGTAGGGAAAATATGAACCACCTCCTACACATATGCAAAACATCGAGAGTAGGGAAAAGATGAACCACATCCTACACGCATGTTGTTACACCAATTTTTGGTCGTCTAACCATTCACAATTAGATGGATCGAAATATACCATGTAAGACCAATATTACCATAGTAAAATTGCTTTCACTATAAGAAATAATTTAATAAACCATAGTTTATTAAATTATTTATGGTCCAAATAGAAAACCCCATGAAGAATAATTAAATAAATCCTTATTTATTTGATTTTCCTCTAGAAATAATTAATTAAACCTCTATTTAATAATATTCTTCATCATATTTAACCCAATTAATGAGAAATAATTAGATAAATCATTATTTATCTTATTATTCTCTAGGAATAATTAATTAAATCATTATTTAATTAATATTCTTTGTTAAATTTGACTAAATCATTTAGGAATAATAAAATAAATCATTATTTGTAAATTATTCCTTGATCCCATCCTTGAAATGATAAATAAATATTTTATTTGTTTATTATTTCTAAATAAATGGATTTAACTAATTTAAATTCCTTTTCCCTCCAACAAAATATAATAAAATATTCCAAGAAGTTAGATCTATATCTTTGTTAATAATATTTTATTATGCACTATTATCAAGGATAACTCAATATTTTGTTATAAATAGGAGGGTTTTCCATTCACTTCTTACCTTTGATCCTTTTATCATGGTCGGACTTTGATCCTCTTATCATTGTCATACTTTGATTATTTTTATTTTATTTTTGCTTATTGAGCTCCCTTTGAGTTTTACACATCTTGGGTATTCTACACCATGGAGAGAGAAACTCTGAAGCTCAAGTTTTTTAGGACAGCCAAGAATCCATCCCATTGAGGGGGACTGGTAATATAATTCTTAGTTCCCTTTCCGAGTGTTAATATAATACAAAAACTTATTTATAATTCTTGTCTTTTCCATTGGATATTTGGAGAAAATTTTATTTTATTTTACTGTTTAGCTGTTTTATTTACATAGATCTTGGTTTTTTTTTGCATTTGTTTCGACCATGTATTGCAGATTTGAAGAAGTTAGACAACCATCTTTAATGTTAGGGTTGTTTGTCATGTACAACTAAATTGATCTCTTTTCATACACTTGTGTTAAGAATTCATTCTAATAATTTGCGATTCCACTGGGTTTTATTCAGATTTCCTACGTGACCATCTACTTCAGTACCTAGGGTTTTTATTCAGCTATTTTTTTTAGCCTCTTAATGTTGTTTTTTACCTTTTATGCCCTAAAACAGTAAAAAATCTAACTTCTGCATGTTTCTGGGTGTTTTCTGTAGGTAATAAGTATCATATGCACCACAGACGACAAGTTTTTCCGCAACCTGACGCCCAAGACTCCCGGAACTACAGCTCGCACTTTGTAGCCCATAACCTGTGAGTTCAGGCTCAAATAGCAACTGTTGGGCCAAAAACTACGAGTTCAACAACCTACAGGTCAGTACCTGCAACCTACAAATTTTGTGGGGTTTTCTCTGTAATTTTCAGGGTTTGCCGCAAGCACTGTTCAGGGTTGTCTAACCTCTGTCTCTGCCCCTATTAGGCCTGGATATGCTCAATTTTTCTCTTTCAAGTGGGAACAAGTCCGTTAGGGCTTCAGTATACTTCCATCTTTTTAGGAGGGGTTTAGCTGAGACTTGCAGTGCCTTCAGCCATATTTTAGGGTATGATCCCTCTTTCTTTTAGATCCAGTTAGATCGGTTATTATCTCATCCAAAACTCCCTCTTGAGTCTTGTTTGACCTCTCCCTTAGGTTCCCTCTTGTTTCCCTTAGGGTTTTAACCTGACACCTCCCATTTTGCAGCAGTTTTCCCTCTGGTTTCTTGTTGTTTTCTACACCTCTTTTAAGCAGATCTTAGTCATTAGATCCATGTCCCTTAGACCTTAGATCTTTTAGCCACCTTGTGTTTTTTGAGTCAATTTTTCCCACCTCTTAGAACAGTTGTTTGGAAGCCCTTCTTTTTTGGTTGAATTTATGAATCTTTAGCTATTTATTTTACTGTTGTTTCAGTTTTATTTATAGTTATACAACATTTTTTCTTTTTCTTTATACACAACCGTCTGGGCTTAATTAAAATTAACACACATATTTCACACACACACACCTAAAGTGAAGATCGTTTCGTTTACACCGCCAAGAGAAGACATAAATATTGCAGTTAATCTATCTGCCCCTCTGCGCCTTTGTTTATCTTTCTTCATTATTAGGTTACTTGTGTCTTGCAATCATTGTGCCCCCAAGGCATTTATAATTACTACACCTTGTAGACGTCGAGTTAGTCCTTCGTTGAGTCCTTATACCAACTCTAATTCTGGTCCATTGGGCCCTCGCTCTGATTCTGAACCAGGTTCTCCTCTACCTCATTCTCCCACCATGTCAGGTGCCAATGTAGGTATCGGTCCTTAAGTTGGTAGTAGCCCCGGCCCTAACTCTAGAGATGCTAGTAGTGTAACCAATACTAGAACCATCCCGGATACTCCCTTGCTACCTTTTATGGCAGGTTTGAGCCTCCCCGATTTCAGCCATTTAATTAACGACCCTATACACCATGATCCAAGTTGGCATGTTATCCCAACTAAGCTTCATTCTGACATCCCTAAGTTCGAAGGAAGCACTGGAGAGTACCCTACTAATCACGTCCACTCCTTCCACATGTGGTGTTCGTCGAATTCTATCACTGATGACTCTATCAGTCTTCGGTTATTCTAGTTCACGCTCATTGGAGACGATGCAAAGTGGTATGTCGATCAAGCCTCTGCCTCTCATTCCACTTTTTGCGACTCTTTCTAAAGTGTTTCTTTCCTACTTCTAGTTACCTCTCTGATATGATATTGGTACCGAGTTTTTGACTGCATTCCATCAAACTTCTTCCACTCGCCTTTCTGACCATGTCCAAGAATGGTGGAGAAGGAGGAGCTTATGTCGAGCTCCCACATTTGATGAATCGATGACCATGTATATATGGATTGGTTTCTCAAAACCCTTTTTCCTTCTATTGGTAAAGATGTTGCATCTCACTTTCCTTAGAAAGAGGAAGAAGATCTCCAAATTGCCTTGAAATATGACTTGCTCTACGCCCAGTCTGGTTATGTTTATATCATCTTACCGAATCTTCCTAGACCTTGTGGTGCCAATGCACCCGTGGAATCTCACATCGCCGACGGTAACGTTGTAACTCTTTCACATCCATATACTCATCCTCCTATGGGTTATGGTTTCCATCAGGGGGGGCTAGCTCCTCTAGCACTTTCCCCCCTCCTGGAAACATGTATCGAGGACAAAACACATTTTCCCCATAGCATCAACTGATGCCAGGGCATGCGGTTGCTCAACCTGTTTACCCCAATGTTTCTCAACCTCCTTTTTATCCTTATCAAAGGCCCAATGCTCCATCCCCTCTAGCATTAGCACCCCAGCCTCCTATGCCTTTTCAACCTCCGTAGCAGCAACCACCTCCCCCTCCGATTCAGGTGTATGCACAGCAGAGCACGACCGATCCTCCAAATTCCAAGAAAAAGGAGAAAAGGAAACCAAAACCAACCTGCACAAGGTAATAAAGGGTGCCAAGGAAACCTACCAAACACTAACAACCAGCAACAGGGAAATCATCCAAAGCAGGACAAGCCTCTTTGTATGAACAAGCCTTGTTCTTGTTGTGGTGTCCATGGCCATTATACTCATGATTGTCCCCTTTTACCCCAAATGTGTCATTTTTGGGAAGCACAAGTAGCATCTAGAGGACAACAAGCCATGGTTTCGGCTCCTCTAAATATTGCTCCTGTTCAACCTGTTGTTTTTATTGATCCTTTCCCTTAGTAAGGATATGTGGCTGCCCAACCCCCTCAAGGTTAGGTCACCCCTCAACCCTCATAGTCCGGTACCTATGATTACCATATCCTCATGATGAATTCTGAAGTGGTTAATACCATTGATGTCAACCTTCAAACTCAGTCCCACCAATATGGCAAGCCTCCTGCTTCGTCTGCCACCGAGTCTCAAACCAAAGTTTCCACAAAGCCCATTTCGACACCGAATGCCCTTTACAGATCCCTCAACCATGGGCAAATATCCCTCCCAAGATACCCAAAGTTCCATTACGCCGAACTGTTTCTTCCGCCAAAGCCACCCATAATTACAACATAATAGATGACTTAGCACAATCCCCTGCTGCTATGTCAATGCTAGAAGTCCTCCAATCGTTCCCTTCACAACGTAAATCTATATTATCTGCTCTGGGCATTGTGGATCCTTTAGATAATCGTTTGATCATATTTGATGTTGACAAGTCAGAACATCCCCCCTTACCTTCATCTATCGCCTTCCAAATACCAGTCAAGATTCGGAATTCCGATGTTTCACGATGTATCATTGACGAGGGCGCATCCACCTGCGTGACGTCTGCCTATGTTTGGAATAAACTCGAATCACCTGAGTTAGCCCCATCCACCATCACTTTGTGTGCTTGGGGCGGTAACTCTTCTCTTCTCAACCCCTTGGCATGTACTACAATTTTCCTGTCACTCTTGCGGGAAAGACTATTTGTATTGACATTGAAGTCAGCGATGCCCCTTTGGATTACAACACCCTGTTGGGTCATAACTACATGTATTCGATGTTTGTTGTCGTATCTACGGGTTCACCGTAATATGTGCTTTCCTCACAATGGAAATATCATTACCATTGATCATTTGACATATTATGAACTGAAGTCTCAGCTCTCCCCTGAGTCTATCATATCTTCGGTGACCAATAAGAAATCAGTCACACCTCTTACTAGTGTTTCACCTGGAGTGTATAAAGATTCCACCTTGCTAGGTGATATCCCTGGTCCCTCCCCTCTTGTTGCAGATCCCAGCTCGTCAAATTTTTTCATGAAGCAATCATCTCGGACTAGCCACAAGAAGTATGGTTCAACCGCCTAGCAACCTACGGCACCGCAACTTGCTGGTGGTCACTCGATGGAGCCTACAGGGCCTTCCTCTTCTGTTGGTGTCTCTTCCACTCTATTTCAATCGGGAACGGTTCCCCCTAGCATTAACGAGTTTGGAGCCATTTCGCTAGGCCATTACCCCTCCGGTTAGATATTGTTTCTCACTCCCCCCTTTGGAGTCTTTTTGGTGCATGTTATAGCTACGTTGAGCCTTCCCAATTTGACCCTGGGGATCCTAGTCTGGTACATCGATCCCCCAGCTAAAACCCCGCCTGGTCAGCTCAAATATTATACCGCTTTGACCCCGGTCCAACCAGTCGCCACGACTCCTACCTTTTCTTCAGTGCCTCAGCCACCTCAACAAGAATCTACTCCTATTGCGAAAGAATCTGGTCAGGGGGGGAAAGCTAGAAAGAAGGAACCTAAGGATAAGGTTGCCCAAACAACTCTTGATCCTCCTAAGCCTCCAAAGAAGTCACCTTTTTGCACTTTGTGTGATGTTGTTGGGCATGCCACCCAAAATTGTCTTGAACTTCCTCTTCTCAAACCGGTGGTCAATGAAACGTTTCCTGAATCCGATATCCCAAAGTTCCATGTTATCTTACCCAATTCAACTAAGAAACTAAAAATTTTGAGCATGAATAACCCTTGTGCTTTTTGTGATTTTTATGGACACTATTCTCACCTCTGTCCTCGTCTCGAAGATTTTCGCGACACCCTTGAAGTCGTCCACCGAATCGAGGTCTAATGTAAAGAACCCGCTACTCCTCTACTTGTGCGTTTGGCTCAACCTGAACCAAAGGAGATTGTCATACCTCCACCTGATGTTGAGAAGACGAAGCCTTCAGGCACTATCCTCTATCTGTCATCATCCATGAGATCCTTGGTGGAAAACCCCTTTGGGGCATTCCCTTCTGTTTCGACTGAACCTCCTTCGGCGATCACCTTGGGCTCAACATCGACAGATGTTTCATCTACTAGCTCTTTGTCTACCCTCCTAGTGATGCGTATCTGAACCATATCTTTCATGATGATGCGTCAAGTAGCCCCGCCATGTCATGTGGTCTTTCTTCTGCCAATCCCCCCATATTTCACTCGGATGAAGACATTATGGAAGAAATAACCACCTCTGAATTTCCTTGGGATGATATGCACCATCATGCGTACTTCTTTCCACAACAATTCCATGACCAGTATGTTGTGGAGTCTAAAGAATTCATCTCAGATGAGGTCAATCAGTTTAGAAATCCCATTCCTGCACCCGATGCTTTCAATAAAGAAAACATTACCTTGGGGGCACATAGTGCCTCCGGAAGAAATTGAGGCTTACACCAAGCTCCTCAAAGAATTCCGTAATTTTTTCTTCAGGTCTTATTCAGAGTTGCCCGTACTCGATCCAGTTGTTTTCAAACACCATATCGACACATGGCCCGATGCCTACCACATCTGTCAAAGGTTGAGACACATCTCTCGACGAGAGGCTCTCAAAAATGCATTCGATAAGCTCAAGCAGGATGGTTGTTCCTATCCCATTCTCAAGAAAACAAGCACCATTCATGTTTGTATGGACTTTCATGACTTGAACAAAGTTTGTCTCCAAGACAACTTCCCTACACCATGTATTGACCATATCTTTAACAAGTGTAAGGGGCATAGAAATTTTACCCATAGCATCCCCCCATGCGTGTTTTATTTCCGCCATGCATTCAGGTTCCTTGCATTGTCCATCATCTTCTCCTTTGTTGTCTTGTGCCACATTTTATATGGATCTTTCATCCACACCGTACATCAGCTATGGCGATGATGCAAGTCGCTACTCGTGGAATGTAGCCTCGGTAGCCTAGGCCATTTTTACCCACATACATTCGTTAGTCCTTTCCAACGGTGTATGTATTGGATCTGCCACCAATAATCAGGCTAAATATGATGCAGTGACAGGTTTGTTAGTCGATGCCCTTGACCATCGCATATTTCATATTCATTTTCGTTTAGATTCCCTGTTGCTTTTCAAACAATTGAATAACTTTTATCGTGTGCATAACCATGTCCTTTTTAGAAGATATTTACGAGTGAAACTCTTAATGCATGAATTTGAAACCATCACTTTCAGTCGTGCACCTAGAGCCCAAAATCACTATGTAGATAGAATTGCAAACAATATCCTATATTATCACTTATCACATGCATTTAACACAAGACAATAACAATAAAAAAATGACGAGCCACATACTTGTCATATATAAAAATATGCATATCCATAATATGTGTCGACAAAATCATAAATATTTTGGAGTCCTCTACTCTAATACATCCGACATGCCCATATCATGTTACAAAAACATGCCCCTACATCTAATCGCTATTCGGAGGGTCCCGAGCCAATGGCTCGACTCCTACATTCCGCAGATCCCGCATACCATGTCCAACCATCGTCATGCACCGCATGACCCCTCGCCACTCGGAGGGTAGACCAACACATGCCTCAATGTAGCGGTCATCTAGATCTTTCCAGTCGCACTCTGATACCCTAGTCATCAACAGCTCGCATCTGTGGCGGACATCCTCCAATAGTGCCTCCAAATCTTCTCTGCCATATCCTCTAGTTGTACTAGACTCTACAACCCCTGGCACTGCGGGTCGTCCCATATACCCGGCCGGTTTCACCGGTGCTATATTTGCATACCAAAAGAAATGAATCAGTACCACATACATCATTCTAAAACTTTAAATGCATCATAAAATATAACAAATTGTCACTTACCATCTGGTCCCCATGCTCGACCGGGTGGAAGTGGCAAGTATGAGTCCCCGTGATATTTCATGCCATTGTATGGATAGCCATCTATATACAGTGGCATTTGGTCCCAATGTGCAAATAACTCGGGTCGGAACACCCACTTGACTCCCCTACCTCCTCCTGTCGTCAGTAGTTGCCCCAGCTGCGCATCCTGGGCTCTCGTGGGCCCCCTTCTTGGATTTGTACATGAGGCTAAAGTGTGGGGATCTTCTCAAAGAAGAATGAGCACAACACTCTACCAAAAGCACAGTCATGGTTCACTTGTCGCTTGCATAGTGACAGTTGTCGTTTCAATGATAGCAACATCATCTGGGCCCACCCATAGTAGGTCCCGCTCAACCCACTCTCAATAAGCATCATCTTCCCTCTGGTGATGTGGTGGAAGGCCTGGTTGCCCAAGATCCACAGCATCGCTGCGATGACAGCCTGAGTCTCTAGTCTCTCTAGGTCTCCGCTCAGTATATCCGTGCCCTTACCACGAACATCTGGTTGACAATGGCGGTCCACAAACTCCAAGATATTCTGCCCTCGTGGTAATCCTGGCTGGATGTTTCCCACCATCCCCAATGGTGGGAGACCGGTGGGAAATAAATGTCATGAATAGTAAGCTCGATCTGGTGCCCCTGCACTATAAAGACGTCCTGGTCTGGGTCCCAATAATTGATTATCCTGGGTAACAAGGGCTCTCCTGCCCTCATTAAGGGGTTCTCAACCAACTTGAGAACCCCATATCTTGCTAGTGCACCTCGAACAACCTGATCCCATGGATCTCAGAACGAAGGGCCTCAAGATCTCTCTCTCTCCAGTTGATCTTTAACTCTGCCATACCTACAAAAAACCAACAATTTTTCAGTTAGAGGAAAGTACAACTACCTAAAAAACATTAAGACCCAATTCCCAACCAAAAACAGAACAAAACCCAACTTTTGGCAGCTCGTACTTTTTTCAGCCCTATACCTATGAGGTTGTTGTTTTTCCTCTAAAACCTACAACCCAGGTCGCAGAAAAGGCCCCAAAAGGTGTGAGCCGGTCGTGAGGAGGGACAGAGTGTTGTTTCTGGGCTCTAGGCACCTAATCAGAAATTCTAAACAACTGAAATTGAAGAATATGGTTAGCCCACCTACCTGCAATTGACGAGTCTTGATTTCGACGGTCGGTTTGTCTGCTACGAATGCCACAAGTTTTAGGTCCTTCTCCTCCTCTCCACATTCACCACAGCTACACTTGCGAATGAATCGAATTGGAGGGAAATCGCCCTATTAAAATAGAAACCCTAATTTTTCATTTGCCAATTGCGACCAAACCGTAGCTTTGTTTGACGAACCATCATCATTGTTGGAAAGCTATCAACGAGCTATAAAATGGGTATTTGTTCATTTTTGGTGATTTGATACTTCATCTGGAAGCCTTTTTTCCAAGAATGGTCACTTCACCACCTCTCAAAATCAAATTCCTGCACTTGCGCCACTTATACTTAGGGAACCACTTAGCCTTCATACTTGTTGACGCTCGTGTCGATTTTTGTCATGTGTAACCATCTTTTGCTCATGCTTTTATGGTCCCTACCAGGCCTATTCTATGTGTAGAAATTTGCTGAATAATGATAAATTATCCACCGAGACTATCCTGATCACATACAATTCGAATTTATATGCAACACATAATCTCTTCCACTCAGATCATCACACATGCGGAAATAAAATCAAGCGATGACACATCAAATCATTATACACATTAACACAGTATGTATGGGGAAAGCTTATTGCTGAAAACCCCGCAGCTATTGTGTATATTATAATGGAGAAAACATGTAACAACTTAGTACAATACTCCTCACAAGTACTCAGTACTATCTCATGAAGTTACACACAAACTAGCTTGGTTTTGAACAAGTCACGGGTTCAAAACTCAACCACTAATTGCTTGCCTCTATTGTGCAATCATGGCCTGTCTAAATAGAGATCCAAGGTTCGAATCTCCTTGGCTTTACAGTGCAATAATAATGGGAAATTCCTCCAAGTGTGGTGCAAATCTCATGCACAACCGATGTCGCCACTAATAGCTAACTCCACCCTTTCATCTACCTCTTTCACTGGTCTTCACTGAACTGTCCATGCATTGTAGTGAACTGATGTGTTCTTGAGCTGAGTAATGAGTTACTAATTAATGAATTAAATAATATTTAATTCACTCCACTCATTACTAGTTGATTAGCTAGTTAAACTAATCTCAACCAAATACCAACTAAAATAAACAAACAACACAACTCCACTAGTCAGTTTCATTAACTCCACCAAACTTATGCCACCGAAGTCCTAACCGAAGTCAACCATGCATGATGCCATCAAACCCTTCGGGAATAGCGTAATTCCTCCTAGATCCATGAGCCACTTCCAAGGCTCGAACTCGAAGTGCTCCAAGAGAGTAACCGTTGCTTATAGTCAGTCCAAATATTATTAAGGGTAAATAATATTTGACTTCCCTATTTTTAGGATAGGCAGTATAAAAATAGACATCGACCTATCGACCTATAGGTCACAAAAATAGAGTCCCATCTATTTTTACCAACATGACCAATACTCCAAGAATAACATACTGCAACCCCTGGACCATGCTCCATATGTCTAAAAATAGACATAGTAAAAAAATAGACTTTGCGCCAGAATTCGCCTGCGGCCCACTTAGTGAAGGCGACTTCATTTCACTAAGCTCCATCATCTTGCTGCATTTTCAACACTCCCTCTCAGCAAGATATGGATTATCTACAATCCCTATCCTGCCTCTGTGGAATTCGAACTTGCTCCTGGTGAGCGCCTTCGGCCGGATGTCGGCATCCTGATCCTCCGTGGGAACATATGAAAGCATCATGATCCTCCGCTGAACACAATCTCTGATGTGATGGTACCTCATGTCGATATGTTTGGACCTATCATGAAAAACTGGATTAGCCGAGAGCTTGATGCAGCTCTGGTTATCACAGTAGATCACTGTAGGCTCCAAATGCAACCTGAACAAACCTGCGAGGATCTTCCTCATCCAAATAGCCTCACATGCAGCCAAGCTAGCCGCCATGTACTCGGCCTCCGCCCGAACCGGGAGGCCACAAACATCTCTCGCTTCCTACCGTACTAGAAACCGCCCGTCGACCCAACGTCGAAAACCTCCGCATGTGCTCTTCCGGCCCGCTCGGACTCCCCGCCCACCCGAGACGTTGAAGCTTCGAAAGCTTCGCTCCATCCTCCTTTCCGTATCTCATAGACCATATCCCGATGTGCCTGAGACACAAGAATACATGCTTGCTCATTTCAAAAGAGCTTCGTAGGTTTAACCATGTTTTGCAAGCCGGTTAATCAGATAAAGATAAGCAGGCACGGTCGTGTATTGACTGCATATTGTTTAATTCCCAATTAACCGGCCGATGTGATAAAGGGGTATCCACTACCTCTGCTGAAGTAGCATACTCCTTCCTCCAACCACCAGGAAGAGGAGTGTCAACAGGCTTGCAGCCTTGCATGTTGAACCTCTCCAGAATCTCCCGGGCATACTTGCCCTGAGAAACAAACAGTCCTCCGCTGCGCTGCCAAATCTCCAATCCCAGGAAATAATGAAGGATGCCCAAGTCCTTCATCTCAAACTCTCGTGCAAGATCCTCCTTGCATGAAAGTATCAACTGCTCATTTCCAGTCAAAATCAGATCATCTACATACAGTACGATGATCAACAACTTCCCTCCACCACAATCTGGTACAGGTTAGGATCCGCCTCACTCTTGGAGAATCCAAGCCCGGTGAAGTAGCTGTCTATCCGAGTGTACCAAGCACGAGGTGCTTGCTTCAGCCCGTACAGTGCTCTCTTGAGTCGGCACACATGCGACTCACTGCTGAAGATCTCGAAACCTTCAGGCTGCTCTATGTACACTTCCTCCTCAATGACTCCGTTGAGGAACGCAGTCTTCACATCCATCTGATGAATGTGCCACCCCATCTGCGCTGAGAGAGCAAGGATCGTCCGTATGGAAGAGTACCTTGCGACAGGTGCAAAAGTCTCCTCATAGTCAATCCCCCCGATCTGTGAGAAGCCACGGGCGACAAATCTCGCCTTGTACTTCTCCACACTCCCGTCAGCCGCCTGCTTCACCTTGTAGATCCATCGCGAACCCACCACTGATTTCCCCACCGGTCTTGGGACAATCTCCCATGCACTGTTCCCGACGATCGAATCATATTCTTCGATCATGGCATCAACCCATGCGGGTTCCTCCACAGCTTCCTCAAAAGAGGATGGCTCCGTCACAACACATTGACTCACAAGAGCTATGTATCCAGTGTATCGATCCGGTGACTGTCTCTGTCTGCGCTGTGCTGTAGGTGGTCCTACAACCTTCTCTGCATCTCAATTCGCCGCTTCGCCCTCAGAGGCGCATGCGCCCCGATGGTTGGCGCTCGCATGGTGGTTTCTTCCACTCCCGAACTTCCCGTGGCTGATCCACATCCGGCCTCCCAGAACTAACAGCCTCCTCATCTCGCATGCAAGTGTGGCTCCCTCTCAAGCGAACACCGCATGGCTTTCTCCTCCTGGAATTTTATATCCCGTCGCACAACAGTCTTGCGACTGTCTGGCACATACACCCGATAGTTGTGAGGTGTATCAGTGTACCCCACAAATATTCCAACCTCAGCAGTTGGATCCAACTTCCTTCTCGCATCCTTCGTCACATGCATGTAGACAGGAGAACCAAAAATCCACAAATGGGAAATATCAGGCCTCTTGCCAGAATAAGCCTCCTCCGATGTACTCATGCCAAGAACCTTGTGAGGACAACGGTTCTGCACATACACTGTTGTATTGCATGCCTCAGCCCACAAGTGAAGGGGTAGGCCCTGATCATGCAACATCACCCGTGCAACACCCACGATCGTTCTGTTCTTCCGCTCAGCCACCCCGTTCTGCTGTGGGTTATGGGGTGCGATGAGCTCTCTCCGAATCCCTTCTGCGCTGTAGAACTCCTTGAATTTAGCCGAGATGAATTCACCACCGTTATCACTCCTTAGAGCAATCACCTTCTTCCCCGACTCCTTCTCGACCAGTGCTTTAAACTCACAGCACTTCGTGAATGTATCGCTCTTCTTCTGCATGAAGAAGATCCAGCACTTTCGAGAGAAATCATCAACAAAGATCACATAATACTTGTGCTTTGCTGTCGAAGCAACCGAGAAAGGACCACACACGTCTGTGTGAACTCTCTCAAGGATCGTCGTGGCGCGACTATCCTTCTCGTGAAAGGTGGCTTTCACATACTTCCCTAAAGTACACCCCGTGCACTGATCTGACTGCGCAAGAGTGCCCTTAGGAAGCCCAGTAGAAATCTGCTGCAGAATCTTCAAAGCTCCATGGTGAAGGTGGCCCAATCTCCTATGCCACAGTTCGCCCTCATCATCCCGGCTCACCACTTCTCCCACCTTGCATGCCATAGCTGCGCAACCATCTACCTGCAACTGATAAAGGTTCTTGGTCCGAACCCCTATCTTCTGGGTCTCTCCAGTAGTCTTACTGCGCAGGAAGGCTTTTCCTTCGCTGAAGACCACATCATATCCCTTATCCTCCAACATCGCCACAGAGATCAAGTTCTTCTTCAATCCAGGTACATGCATGACATCCCTCAATACAAAGGGTTTACCAGACTCCCTTTGAAAGGATATGGTACCGATACCAGTCGCACTGTATCTACCATCATCGCCCATCTCGATGTGCACACCCAAATCTTTGTCCTCCAGATCTGAGAACAACTCCCGATCTCCCATCATATGAAATGACGCACCGTTGTCCAAGAACCACACCGATCCCAACACACTTGAAACCAAGCATGCGATCAGTGAAAAGTCAAGCTCGAACTGTGAAGCCAAAGCTTCTCCATCTGCAGATCTTCCCGCTTGCTTGTTCTTCTTCTTCTTTTGACAATTGGTAGCATAATGTCCGTGATCATGGCAGTGAAAACACTTCACTTTCGCCATATCCTGATTCTTGCCCTTTGCACCAGAATGAGAGGTTTTCTTACCCTTCCCCTTCTTTGCTTTGGACACCAAAGCGCAGTTTTCTTCATCAGCTCCCTTTGATGAAGATCCATCTCAAGTAGTCCTCCTTATCTCCTCCTGCATGAGATCCACCCAAAGGCGCTCCCATCCCGGCAGCTTCTCCCGACCATTGACACTATCTTGATATGAGTGCCAAGCCTTCGAAAGACCAAGGAGAGCCAGGTCGACCATGTCCTCGTCTTCGACAATCACCCCCACACTTCCCAGCTCATCTCTGCACTGAGTGAACTTCGTGAGGTATTTGGCGATACTGTCGCCTTTCTCCATCTTGATGTTCCCGAGCTTATCTTTGAGCGCCAGCTTCCTTTGGTCACTCTTACTCTGGAATAGATCCGTCAAAGCTTTCCACATTAAATATGGAGTAGCCTTTCCATGTAGGCTGGATACAATATGATCCTTGACGCCCTCCAACAGGATCCTTCGACACTTCGCCATCTTCTTTTGCCATGCTTCAACTTCAGCAGGATCAGTGGGCTTTTGGACATCCGTATCTATGAACTCCTTCAGACCATTATCTTCTAATACTGCCTCCATGCGATCCTTCCATGCAACATAATTCGAACTGCCTTCAAGAGCATATTCGAGTCGCAAATCGTTGAAAGACATTTTCAACACCGGCACCAAGAAAACAAAACTGCTGCAAAATTTCGAATTCCACCTCAAAGCTTAGCTGCTCTAGATCTGTGGGAACAAATTATTTCTAGCACAGAGATCGACTACAAGAGGCATTTACCAGACCTTTCACTTTCCGAAGAAAGATGAATTCGGAGGCTACCTGGCCTGCATGCAGACTCTGTCTACCGAAATAAGTTTGTAATCAATGTGATGATCAATCTCTGCTTCAATAGCTCTAATACCACGTAGAAATTTGCTGAATAATCATTAATTATTCACTGAGACTATCCTGATCACATAAAATTCTAATTTATATGCAACACATAATCTCTTCCACTCAAATCATCACACATGCGGAAATAAAATCAAGCAATAACACATCAAATCATCATACACATTAACAAAGTATGTATGGGGAAAGCCTATAGCTGAAAACCCCGCAGCTATTGTGTATATTATAATGGAGAAATCAAGTAACAAAACCAAGATAACATCTCTGCCAAGTACCTGCCACTATCTCAAGAAGTTACATAATAACTAGCTCTGCCTTTGGAATGCCACTGTTCAAAACTCACCGCCTAACTGTCTCTGTCTTTACCATGAATCCAGCCCTCGCATATAGAGATCCAGGTTCGACCCCTTTGCTTGACAAATGTGAATTCACTTGGAATTCTCTGGCGTGTGGTGCAAATATCATGCACAACCGATGTCGCCACTGATAGCTAACTCCACCCTTTCATCTACCTCTTTCACTGGTCTCCACTGAACTGATCATGCACTGTAGTGAACTGATGTGTTCTTGAGTTGAATAATGAGTTACTAATGAATTAAATAATATTTAATTCACTCCACTCATAACTAATTGATTAGCTAGTTAAACTAATCTCAACCAGTTCAACTAAAATAAACAGAACACAACTCCACTAGCTGTCTCATTAACTCCACCAAACTTCTGCCACTGAAGTCCTAACTCAAGTCAACCATGCATGATGCCATCAAACTTTGGGACAGTATAATTCTCCGTCGTATGCATGAGCTACTCTGCTCGGAATCAAGTAAACAAAAGAGAGTAAAAAGTAAACTATTATTAGGATAGCAATGGTGGGCTTAGATATCTACCTGCCTGACTCCATAGGTGTCACAAAAATAGAGTCCATTCTATTTTTACCAACATAATTACTGACAATAGTTAATAACATCAGAACCCCCAACCATGCACCATATGTTCAAAAATAGGACTTGCTTTTAATTTATTTCCGCGGGTCACTTAGTAGCGGCATTTACTCTCTAATTAAGTTCGTTCATTCGCTCTTATTTTCAACACTATGTGGCAGCATCATCGAGTCGTCGTTGTTCAGAGCATCTGAGTTGAGTCATCATCGCATTCATGGAGTCTGTCTCGAGTCCCTTTTTCCTCTTGCTACAGTATCCAATCCATTTATGCCTTGTCCCTCTCTCATGTAGCCCATTTTGGCCTCCAATCCCACTGTCCCCCATCCCCTCAGGACTCGAGTCAGTCGCTTCCAAGTCATCCATGCTTTTTAGGCTCTGAGAAGGGAAGTCATCCATCTTCTACTCAGTTTTCCCCATTCCATCATCATCCTTGGTGTCAATCCATCAGTCAATTTACTATGTTCCCTCGTGCCTTAGTTGAGGACCCTCATTGCCTCACCTATGGTAGACCTCCTTCTGTCGACATCAACACATTCATTCCCAAAAGGCAGGTCTAGAGGGCGGTGTATCTTGGTTCTAGTTTCCATTATTGTTCGGTGCCTTTGATCAAGCAAAGGAACTCCTTATTTCCCTTTGACTTGATTTTTTATCATCTGCTCCACTTCAACATGATCGATATTTGTATACTTGATAGTTCGATGATCTAGCAGATTGATCTAGTGATTCCTGGGTGTGTGTGAGATGTTTCATACCTCATGAGGGGGTGGCCCTTCAGGTAGCTCCCCACATGCTCGGATGACCTCATTTTCTTCTACAGCCTCAGATGCAGCTCTGTAGATTTGATGGGTTCGGCCCCAGCCACTTGCAGTGCCTATAGCATGCATGTATCACTTAGATGATCCATTATATTTTCAGAGCCCTTTCCTGTTTATCAGGGCTTCTATGGTTGTTATTATATCTCATGTACTCAGATATTATTGTATTCAGTCTTGGCTATTATCCTAGGTGTAGTATGTGTGTGGGATCCATTATGTTTTTTATCTAGCCCAAGTTTATGTCAGCATATCATGTACTTTATAGCTCAGTCTCATTTTACTAGGCAAACCATTATTCTTTAAACTTTGTCATCTCAGCGGGCATAGGTATGCCTCCCTCGCCTCACTAAGGACAGGTACCCAAACATTAAAGGAGACTTACCTTTGTCAGTCTCACCCCCTCAAGGTTATCGTCCTCTCTCGCTTCACTTTGCCTATGTATCTCTCTCTATGACTCCTTGTCAGTGTCTAGCGATTGTGTTCTTACAATGTACTTCGATCATACGATTAGCTCCCAATGCTCGCACGTTGGGGGGCAATATGTTACACCAATTTTTGGTCATCTAACCATTTACAAATAGATGGAACGAAATATACCTTGTAAGACCAATTTTACCATAGTAAAATTTCTTTCACTATAATAAATAATTTAATAAACCATAGTTTATTAAGTTATTTCTGTTCCAAATAGAAAACCCCATGCAGAATGATTAAATAAATCCTTATTTATTTGATTTTCCTCCAGGATTAATTAATTAAACCTATGTTTAATAATATTCCTCGTCATATTTAACCTAATTAATGAGAAATAATTAGATAAATCATTATTTACCTTATTATTCTCTAGGAATAATTAATTAAATCATTATCTAATTAATATTCCTTGTTAAATTTGACTAAATCATTTAGGAATAATAAAATAAATCATGATTTGTTAAATTATTCCTTGATCTCATCCTTGAAATGATAAATAAATATTTTATTTGTTTACTATTTCTAAATAAAGGGATTTAACCAATTTAAATTACTTTTCCCTCCAACAAAATATAATAAAATATTCTAAGCAGTTAGATCTAGATCTTGGTTAATAATATTCTATTATGCATCATTATCAAGGAGAACTCAATATTTTGTTATAAATAGGAGGGTTTTCCATTCACTTCTTACCTTTAATCCTTTTATCATGTTCGGACTTTGATCCTCTTATCATTGTCATACTTATTTTATTATTATTATTATTATTATTGAGCTTCCTTTGAGTTCTATGCATCTTGGGTATTCTACACCATTGAGAGAGAAACTCTGAAGCTGATTCATTTGAGGACAACCAAGAACCCATCCCATTGAGCGGAACTGGTAACATCATTCTTAGTTCCCTTCCGAGGTGTTAATATAATACAAAAAAAAAAAATTATAATTATTGTCTTTTCCATTCGATATTTGGAGAAAATCTTATTTTATTTTATTATTTAGTTGTTTTATTTGCATAGATCTGGGTTTGTTTTGCATTTGTTTCGACCATCTATTGCAGATCTAAATAAGTTAAATAATCATCTTTTTTTTTTGGGTTGTTTGTCATGTGCAGCTAAAGTGATCTATTTTCGTACACTTGCATTAAGAATTCATTCCAACACATGAAAACCAACAATACACTAGTAAAAAATGATAAATTAGTGACTAGGTAACTAAAAAAGTTAGTTACTGTAGCTTTTCTAAGTGAATACTACCAAAAATGAGCAATATTAAGTGACCCAACTAAAAATGACTTACATAAACGACTAATTTAGTCCCAAGTTAAAATATATGACTAGCTAATAAGTAATACAACTAAAAGTGACTAAAATGAATGACTAATTTAGTCTAGGAATAAAAATACTACCTAACAAGTAGTACAATAATACGAATAACAATTTATGTTAATCATTTTAATTGCGCATAGAAACTTCAAGATGATGGAATAAGATCCACGTGAACAAAACCTAGTCAATAATATTTTCCTAAAAGGAAACTTAAGATGATGCTTGAATTTGTAAAATTAACATGTATGAAAACGTAAATTAAAAAAAAAAAAAAAAAGAAGAGAGAGAGAAAGAAAAAAGAAAAAAAATGCTTGGATTTGTAACATAAACACATATCAAAATTTTCCATGATGATAAATTTAATCTCTATCTCTAAGAGATCTTATGACCAACTCAAATTACTATGAAAACACTAATGTGATTGGTGCACATAAAATTCATAACCTATTGTCACCATATATCCTAATTCAAGAAGGCCACATAATCATTAGAAGATGATGGCTATTTTTTCTAGGAAACAAATAGATAGATTTAAGTGTATATAATGTAAACACATGCTTTAACCTCTTGGTCCCATGAATTCATTCCTAAAGCCTAAATGGAGTATTACCTTTTCCCATTCACTAAAAACTTCAAATACACATTCAAATTATTTCAAAAGCAACAATGAATAATGAAGACTTCATCTCCCCGTTACACATACACATAGACTTGAAAAATTGTGCCCTAATTCGCTTCAAATACATATTCAAATTTTCGGAATTTGACTTCTGTGATCTATACATTAAGTATCAAATCTTTTGGTAAAAATCACAATGGAGAAATTTTTGTCCATTGTGATTTTTACCGAAAGATTTGATACTTAACATATTCAAATTATTTCAAAAGAAACCAGGAATAATATACACTTCATCTCCCTGTTACACATACACATAGAGAGTCTGATAACTTGAAAAATTGTGCCCTTATTTATGCCTTGTGAAGCAGCAATTTCACATTCAAAATTATGATGGAGCGTATGGTATACAACAATGTAACAATAAGAATGAAGGATGGTATCCCATGACCACGAAATCTCCGTGGAAATAACCCACATAGTCCTCACAAGAGACGCCACCATGTGGATTGTGAGAACATGGTTCAAATTCCAGTCCCATTTGAAATCCCTTCAAAGAATACAGCATACGCATGTCTCACCAATAACATACTTGAGGTCACTCGCACCTCTGTAGGACCATGGGAAATAGTGAGAATCGAACCCGCGATGCGCAGCAGGCTGAGCCCTTTGTTATAGTGACAAGAAAGGTTCATCTCACTCCATCTGCTGAAAGCGGTGGGAGGAATGAGGACAAGGGTGTGTTGATGACACATAAATTAGGAGAAAATATTGTGGTCTTTGAGAAGACACAGGCCATAAATTTTGGGTGAGTGTGTTATTTTATCCTTCTGTTTTTTCTTTAAACTCAAACTGAATTTTGAGTTTTGTGTTTTGACATTGAATTTTGAGTCTTGTTCTTTTGGATTCGAACTGGTGACTTCTACTAGCATTGTGGAAACCCCAATTTGAATTGAACCAGAGTGTAGAAACCTTGTTTGGTGGATTATTTTGTTCTTATAGTTTGAACAGTTGACCTTTAGTGGGTGTTCAGAACCTAGAAGGTGGTTGGATATAGGGAGTTTGGTGTTAGAGCATGTATTACTTAAATCGTGAAATTCAATCTATATCTTTATTACGATTGAATTCACATATGTCTGTAAGATACAACAAACATTGGGATGCTCGCATTGATGCGATATGTTTAATTCCACTGAAAAAAAGTTTAGGTCTGTTATTTTTGTTGTTGTTAAAGATGATTTGAATTTTTATTGATAACATATACACAATGAGCATATTAACAAAAAAAGTAGGGTACCAATCATCAGGGCAGGCCACTGAGATAGAGGGCTAGAAACTAATTTCCCTCAAGGATTCAAAATAAAATATTAAAAAAAGGTCGATAAACAAGTAGATGGATGCTATCGTAGGCAATTAGAGTTCTCAAGGAGAGATGCATTGAGAAGATAGTTTGACAGTGACATGCACGACTTACAACCAGCCTAAGAGATGCAAAAAAAGGTCAGTAGTTAAACAAAGTAGCTTTTGTCAACAATTGAACAAGCATGTAGCCTTGATAGTCAATTGTGAAGACATTTTGATTCTAGAGCATGGCCCCAATCGAGTTTCTTTAATGCTCTCTTTCTAAAATTAAGATCATTCCTTCTATAGTCATTGCGGTTGTATATACCTAAGTTGGACCATAGATTGAACTAAGCCTCTTGATCTCTAGGGATCTAACGGTGAGGAAGAAAGGATGCCTTGTTGTCATTTTTTCTCAACCATGTTGAAGTCCCTGCAAATCAACCAATTGACCTCTGATAGCTTTTCAAATATTCAATGGCGAAAAATTGCACATTCCAAAGCATCATTTGGAGCATAGATGTTGGAAACCGCTAACATATGTCCATCTAGTTGTAACAAAACCTGTATTTATATAGGATATGTGCCCTATTATGTAACGCAGGTAGCAATTGTGGTTAAAAACAACACTGCTAAAGAAATTGTCGCTTCCCAGGCTCAGATCTATATGCCTTGGCATTGTATCAGAAATTAAGTGAAGTCTCAAGCAATAATCATGTCACTTTCACTTACAGATAGACTGTGTCTAGACTATGAACAAACTAGCGTAATCAATAGATTATGTCCTTTCTAATAGCATCTAAAATATCCCAAACATTCCTTAAGAAGGCTTAATTTGGGTGTGAAAGAGAAACACCAACCCTAGAATTTCCACCATATTTGGTATCCACCATGTATCCATCCCATCTAACTATTTCAGTGTCCTTGATAAATTAAAGGTTAGAGTCTGTGAGCTAGAGAAAATATGCCCAATTCCTTAATTTTACTAAATTACACGTTGCCTTTCTGTGTTGTAGGCTATAGCCCTTATCTAGCATAGGTGATGGTGGCCTATCTAGCATGCCTATGTTAAAATAAGCCTGAGAGCTCTGCAAACTAGGGGTTGTACCCTTAGGTGGATTTTTTCTACCTGTATGTTAATTGGGGCCAGGGTAGTTGGAGGAACTGGATTCTCCTGGAGCCTTGGGTGTCAATGGCATTTGGGGAACTCCTAGCTATATGAAGGCAGTAGTATCAAGACTTTAGTAGTAGAAACAAGTATTAAAATTGTTAAATCCTCAACTTGAATGTTGATAATTTGTCATTCAAAATATATTTTTCCTAAGAATCAAGGGGAAAATCAGTAACTAGAACATATAATCATTGATGCCACCAAGGATCACATAGCGTTGCTGCCAAGGAAATTGATATGATAGCCCAGAAACATATTGAGAAAGGTTAGCCATGATTTAAATTGGTTTGGGCTAAGAATTATCACTGTGAGTCACAATCACTAGAGCTACTTGTGATGAGCATGTCATTTGACAGACTGGTTTTCATACAAATGTGCTATGTGGTCTTGGCTAAGATGTATTTTCAGGTCTATGGAAGAGAAATTTGCAATATATGGGATGAGCTAGCCTTTCCAAGAAATGTTAGAGTTGTACTAACAATCTGGGGAATTCTTCAAGATCACAAAATTAACTCAACATGTTTCTCTACTAAAATATTTCAATGCAGTGAGGAAACAATCCCATAGACTATAGTGTTTTGACAAAGCTCAAGGTCATAACTGCCCAATATTTATGTAGGTTGAGGCCTCCTTAAATATGAATATGAAAAAAACTTGGGAATATTTTAAAAATAAATCTTATTATGCTAGTCATACAATTTACATAAATCTCCAGCCTGAGTCTAAACCATACTTTTAGAGGGGATTTCATCCTGAAAATGACCTTCCAAAGCATGTTGTATATGGTCGAAGCAAACTTCTATATATACATTGACAAAATTTAAAACAAGTGGGTGAGGAACAGGAACGGAGTTGTGATATTTTGAGGAAATTTTGGTCAAAAAATTTGCTCTTTCTTCAATGCTATTATCCTCTTTGGTGTCTGGGGTATGAGAAACTTCTAGAACGTGGGAAACATCTTGAGGTATTTGCTTAACTGGAGGGAAAGGTTAACAAATCAGGATGAAGAACTAAATGCATGGAAAAAATGTCAAGATATAAAGCATCTAAGAATAAAGAATCATTAGTAGAGAAATTAAGAGGACAGGATACCATGCCTTTGGCTCACATTTTTAACTAAGCTTGTTTCACTATTTCTAGTTTTAATTAATGAAGATTAGGAAAACAAATAAAATCTAAACCAACATTTAAGCTTTCTATTTTGTTTTTTAATTATTTTGAGTTCATCCATAACCAAGATCATAACGGGATCATATTTTTTTTGGGAATGGGAGCATGGGGTGGGTGGGTGGGGAAGGGGAGGAGGGAGCTAGATTCTGGCGAGGAAAAAGAGTCACATAAAAGACCGGGATTCTGAATAATATATTAATTATATATGAATCTATGGATGTTTTTATGCCATCAATATCATCTAAGACTTGCACTGGGCCTCACTTATGCCCACTTACGGGGTTTTGAACCTAGGTCTCCACACAAATACTTTTGTGGGAACATGGACATTGCACACACACTCACAGACATATATAATTTTCCTATCCTACATATCATGTTTTAGGGTGGTGTGCATACCTCTTATTGAACATGTGTCTTCCTCATATTCTTGTGTCATGTCACTTAGGTGTTTAGAGATTTCTTAAATAGATACTTTGGTAGAATGTATTGTTTTTATTTATTGCTTCTTTTTCTTTTTTGTTAGATCAATGGGGTTTTAACTGGTGTCCTTCACACAAAGAGTGCCTAACAAATTATAGTATGCTCTATTGTCATTTTCCTACACTATGGGGAGCATTATTTTTTCATTGTTATTTATTAGAGTTTCTTCATATTTAATTCTCCTATTTGCAGCTACACTAATTGTCTTGTAGTGGACATTTTTTGGTTGTTTCTCACATCTTATAATCCTTATATTTATCATATGTCCTTAAGAACACATCACCAAGCACTGAGGAAATGGAATGCGCAGATGGAGGAAATGAGGGACATAGTTATTCCTCTAAATTTGTTCACTAAATATGTCTATTACTTTTGCTTTGTTCTGTTAAATGTGAATTTTCATCATGTTGTGACTTCTTTTGTCAATGTATCTGAAAGTGGAAACAGCAAAAATTCTAGCTATTTATTTTACTTTTGTATGAGATTTCAATACAAAATAGGTTGAGTTTACAAATGGCCTTTTTATAAAGGAAAAAGGATTTTACCTCTAATTTTTCTTGTAAATATGAAAACAGAGAATAGTAACAGAGATATCCTTCTTGTGGCTACAGTGGCTTGTTCCATGTGTCTATGTATTAATTGTCATGGGAGTGATAGGCATTGTTGTTTCTTTGGGAAAGAAATTTTTCAAGATAGGAGGAGCAAGGCCCATCAAGTTCCAGCAACTAAGTCATGTAGGAGTGCAAGGATTTTCAAATGATGATGATGCTCCACTTACACATGAACCTCTTGCATGGGGCAATAACACTCATTAGTTTACAGACAAGTCATAGATTGCACATCCCTATCCATTTGTATTGGCTAATAAAAATAGGAATTTTCCATTTAGGTGGGGAAGACAACAGCAATAATGGAACCCTGGTAGATGGCTCAAGTTTCAACTTTCCATCAATATCACTAGTAAACTAAGGCTCTGCTGGCCTTTTTTCGTTTCTGTAAAAGGTTTTGTGGTTCTTTTTACAAAAAAAACATAATTACATAGTGAGATGCACATTCCATTCAAGCTCCCTGAGCCTGTCCAAAAATTCCTACTGAAAGAAAGAACGAACAAAAAAAGGCAATAGAAACTTAAGAATAAGGACAATATAAATTATATCCAAGGCTTTGCTTGCCATTTTCTTATATTTGGGGCCTAGTTTTTTAAACTTGTGTTATGTTATTGACTTGGAAGAATATTTTCGAATAAATATCCATTTTTTTTTCATGTCGGAGCTTTTGCCGTTGGTTTTGAAGTGTATGTTCTAAAATTACCTAAAAGCATATTTTTGCATGAAACCATCAATGACGATCATCGTGTTGTGACTCATGAGAGATGTCAGAGACTTGTGCTTTTAGCTTTGAAAACCTCTCATTCAATTCATACCTTGGGTTGTTATTGTACTCCTCTGCCATGGCTAGGGTTTTGATATTTCTTTCTTTAATCCAATTTCTGGATCTTACAATTTCTCACAAAAACCCCGAAATATTTTTTCTCTAATACCAATATGATTTATAAACCTCCATAGCTATTCCACTGCAATAGTTTATCATAATATATCTTACAATTTTTTGTAAACTTTTTGTTATGTAATGTTTTTCTTAAGGTTAAGATTTGGTATTGCTAGCTTAGCACTAAAAACATTGAAATACGTTGAAATTTTATACCAAGATAAAAGAAGCTAAAACAAATACCACACCATCCACACAATCAATACAAGATATACCTAGGAAAATCCAATATGGAAAAACTTGGCAAGAAGGTGAGGACTATGCATTGCTCTTTTCTCCTCATATGAAAATGCGAATACAAAATAGGTGAAATCAGTATGGAGTTCCGACTAACAGTGGCACTTGTATGGTTGTTACAAGGTCTTCTACTTCCTCTATTCAACTTTGACATTCCACTCCCTTGCTTTGCTTAACTATTCAACAATAATTAAGACAACATGAATAGAACCTTTACTTTCCTAGCAACCTATTATTCAAAATGTCTTAATAGTCATCTAGGGTTAGAGTTAGGGTTTTGGGTCCTCTAGAATATTCTTGAAAGTCCAAATGCGACTAGCTCCACATGTTTGAGCAATGTAAGATCCGCTTGGTACCGGGGTGATAAACAACATTGTTCAACTTGTGGAAGACATAAATTTTGCATGCAAACTCTAGTTGAGATGATATTGGCACCATTAGAAAGCTCTTGACATGTAGAACAATGAAGAGAGGTTGAGAACTACATTGACAAAGTTTTGACCCCAAAAAAACCATTAAATAACTGAAATGGGATTTGGAAGTTTTAGGTCCCCAAATCACCAAAACAGGATTTTCCCTTAAGATGGCCCCTACAAACCAATAACTCCAGTTTTCCACCTAAATAATATAGAAATAGATGAAAAATTATATAGTGATACATTTTGGATTAGTGGGCGACCTCACTTTTATGTCTTGGGTAGGATATCCAGGAATGCATAATTTTCTTCCCTATTTAGTATTGATGACCTTTCTTGCACACAAATTGAAAGATCTAAAGTCACCATTTCTAATAGAATCTCCCTGATAGCATGTTAATACAAACATAGAAGAAAGCATTTGGCATATACAGTTAGGTTTTAACAACCTATTTAATTGCATTGAAAGGTGCTTCTAGAACCCAATATGGGAAAGTTATTTTCATGTGGGTAGCATTGATGTCATCATATGTTACGTATTGAAAACAAAATTATAATACTTGTCAGAGATAAGAGTAATAATACTATATGTTTATCAAATACAGATAAAATAGAAATAAAAGTATCTATATATAAATGAAAAACGATATAAAATTTACATATAAAAGTTATGACATAGAGATATAAAAAGAGAGCATATGGATTTACACATAAAAATACTATTATATGAAAAGTGATGGTGTTTTTACAATAATAATAAAATTGTATCTATAACTACATCTCCTTACACCTCAACGGATTTGATCCTTCCCTGTGTTTGATAAATCCAGCCTTAAGATGGATCTAGGCTAGTTTAGGCAAACACTGCTACAGTTTTCAGTTTGAAATATTTATGTTCTGCGGTGATGTGCTTCTCTGTCAATCTATGTTGCAAATGGTTAGCTTGAGCTTTAGAGAAGGATTTAAAACTTTAGCAATAAAATCTTCTAAACATTCCAAAGATCTGTACAGTCTCCAAATTTTGAAAAAAGAATAAAGGATGAGCTTCAAAGAAATAGATATTCATAGCATATAACATTAGTAATGAATTGGGGCCCGCTTTACATAATCAATCATTTCCAAGGAGACAAAAAAAGAGTTGTAGCCTATAGTAGTCTTGAAAGACAACATCCATTTTCCTGTAACAAATAAGTAAAAAAAAAAAAATTGCTTAAGCTAAATCATATTCCTACTTACACCAAATGCCTAAGAAAACTAATTAGGAAGTTGAAATCATGTCCTTGGCTCTTCTCACAGTTGCTTTCCATTGTTCTCCATATTTCCATATGAATAAGTACCTCTAACAATAGATGAGTTGCGGTTCCTCAAGTAATGCCCATTAGAATGTTTCATTCTGTTGAAGCCTTTATTTTCATGGTCTAACAAAAGTCAATTCAGTGTTTTAGTACATTAGACAATTTCTTCCCTTCTAGATGTTACCATTTTGTCAAGTTGTAGGAACAATGTTTGTAACTTTAAAGTAAGTATCCCTACAAATCATTTTCTTAAGCCACACATATACCTCATATAGCATGGAAACTACGGGCTTCTTTCTAAACTTTGTGCCATATATTATTGTGTCAGCCCCATTACTGATGTCGCTTCTAATCAATTATTTTATTTTTATTTAGAAAGAAGTTCAACCTTCACAATTTCTTTAGCCTAAGTCCTTTTAACAATCATCAATGACCTGCCAGCTGCCACTTGGGTGGCCATAACTTCAGTAGGTCTAGGGTCTTGTTGTGGCAATGGGACTTTTCCACCTTGTTGAAATAACCCCAGCCAACACATCTGAACCCATTTTCCATAAATTGGACTTGAACCTAAAGACCTTGAGCCCCAAAGGATTGGAGGAGGGGGGATTTTTTAATCCACCTACAAGCCTAAGCCATGTGTTCCTAATTGATTATGTACTTTGTGGAATAGTTGTCCCCACATTGGGATAGAGTGTGTTGAAAAGTGTAACTAGGATTGGTGTTCATATTGACTATGTAATTATGTGTTTATGTAAAGAATAAGACAAAGATAATAAAATATATATTTTTGTTGCACTTGCTTCATGGGTTTCATGAGCAATATTTTATTATAGATATACTTCTTCTTGATGTCTACTAGGGTTGTCTTCTGGTAATAAACATAATCAAATGTCATGTATATGAATTCTCCAAGGCCTTGTTCTAAAACTATGGAAGAATGGCTTTAAGATAGACCACTTTCAATGTTGGAAGATAAGATTTATAATGCTCCAAGATACCTCCATCAACATTGGAATTATTCTCTCCAAGTCGGCCTTCAAACAACAAGCAAATTCGGCCTACAAATAGTGACATAGGTCGGCTTATTAACTGACAGGTACAACTATTTATACCCCTGCATATGTTACGTTGAAGACACAGAAAAAGTGTGGATTTTCTCTGAAGTTTCATAGTGATTAAAGTGCGGATTTCAGGAAGGTTAAAGTGTGGATCACAGAGAAGAATAAAGTGTGAGTTAAGGACAGAATTCAGTGCTTATATATATCTGAGATCCTCCAGCTTTATAAAGTCTAAATAAAGTGCAAGTTCAAAGGGGTTGTGATCAAGTTTAAAGTGTGGATATGTTTCAGGGTTTGTTTTGAGTGGGTGAATGCGGATCTGGATGAAGAATTTGTTGATCTAGTAATGTATACATATGTTGTCTAAGTGAGATAAGAAGTGTGGATGATTCAGTGAGACAAGAAGCATTAAATTTAAAAGACTGAAGTCCGATATAATAATATAAGGGTAGAAGGAAGGTAAATTTTTGATTTACCTTCCTATATTCAGTACATAAAAGGAAAGCAATATATCTCAAAGAAGAAGTATAACCGAAGACTAAATCAAGGAAGATATAATTAGAGATCGAGTTCTCTAGTGGTGGAGCAGGTCATTGCAAGTTGATGAATAAGAGAAGGATCAGTGTTGTGAGCATACAAAGAAGCAATAACAAGGTCTTGGAGGCATTCCTAAGTCAAGGGTCTGAGTCTTGGTCATGGTACTTGTCATTTGAAGGTCTATAAGAAGAATTCCTTACGGGTTTTCCTCTCCAAGAGGGAGAGGTTTTTCCCTGGCTCTAGGAGCTTAATTTTGTGTCTCGTGTATTTTGATAATTGACTTGATGAAAGACTAAATAAAATAAAGAAGAGAAGACATAAGTAACTCAAGTAAGCTCACAAGTAATTATCAATAAGAGAATTTGAATTAATCACCAGCCCTCCAAATTATCAACATGGAATCAGAGATAAGGTGTTGAACCCAAGGGCTACTTGACAAAGAAGACACTCCAGGAAGCGAAGATCAAAGTTTGGGTTGAAAAGTCAAATCTGTTTGCAAGAAAGACTCTCAAGCTATTTCAAGAAAGATCTTCTATCTCAGGATCAACTCATCCAAGAAAATAAACTTTGCCATCAAAAATTTGCATTCAAGGCATTGTTAGAAGAGGACATCATATTTTGAAGATATCCTTTATCATCAAGGATCCAAGAACATCTATATTGGATATTTCAATCTTAGAAGAAGCTCTTGACTTCATTTTCATCATCATCAAGGAAGTTGCAAGCCACTCTACTCAAGTAAGTATCTATGACCTTACTTAAATCTGTCAAGATGAATTATTGTAAAGAGAGAAACAAGCCGGTTGGGTCATCAAACTTTAGTGCATGGAAGAAGAGAAAAAAAATTGAATTTAATTGAAGACGAAGTTATGAACTACATCGAAGGATCTACAATTCAACCACCAAAAGAAGATGCTCCTGCTCATGCCAAGTAAATGAAGGGAGAAATCAGAGCCCCGAGGATTCTCATAGAATACATTAAAGACTCACTCATTCCCTATGTATCAAAACTAAAGCCTGCTAAAGAAATATATGAGAAATTGGTAGAGCTATTCTCTGAGTACTGCAGGAGAAGAAATCTCTCTGAGACAAGAACTATACAAAATGAAATTGTCAAGAGAAGAAGGAATCACTTCATACTTTCTGAGGATTTCTAAAATAAGAGACCAACTGAGGAACTGGGAGAAGTAATGTCTGACACTGAGATGACTATAGTGGTGTTGAATTCTCTACCAGAAGGATGGGGAAACTTCACCTCAATTTTATACGGGAAGAAAGAAGCGACGCCATTCCATGATTTATGGTCTCTATGTAAAATAGAGGAAGAAATATTGCAAGCCAAAGCTGATACAGGATCAAGTGAAGGGAATCAAGCATTTGCAGCCATATCTAGGAAGAAAGAAAGGTTTGGAAAATTTGGTCCTCAGAATAAAAGAAGAAATATGGAAAAAGTATGATGCTTTGGATGTAATGAACTTGGGCATTATAAAAGAGATTGTCCTAAATCTGAAAAGGACAAGAGGAAAAGGGAAGAAGCCCATATCTCAGATATGAGAGAAGAACCTGATGCAAAGAAATCTAAGAAAGAAGGAGCAAGATATCTCTATTATGATTGATATCATCTTCCTCCTTAAGTTATTTCTTTTGATTGTAAAATAGTATGATAGGTAGCAATGTATATTGATAGCATCGTGATAGAAGCATGATAGGAGCTCTTGGTGAAATAGCTCCGGGAAAACCTCACTAATAACAATACTGATGGAAGGTAGTCATCAAGATCAAGGGTCATCATGGAAACGGATGCTGACAGTTTCTAATGGAATTCTCAATGAATTCACTGGTTAGAAAGAAAGCAGAAATGTTTCATTAAAGAATTTAATGCTATATAATTATGGGATTATGATGTGATGACATATTGATGAAGAAGATCAATGGAATGAAGTTCCTCATTATTGCTACAGGATGACTCAAAGGAAATAGTATAAGGTATATATATTTATATGCTGACACTGAATGCTATGTATTCATGTCATATGGTTGCATGAAATGAACTTTAGAAGTATGATCTCTCACGGTGCTCAGACAGATGAAATCAACATAATATATCCTCATATGTAATATGAGGTGGTTGTATATGAACAAGGAACTGGAAATTGGAAGTTCCTGATAATGAAGATTTGCAGAAGGGAATAGATCATGAAATGTAACCATGTCAAGAGGCAGTTATCATCCAGAAGCCAAGAAGATGTGATTGGAATATCTCCTGGAGGATACATATACTCTGATAGGAGTCTGGTAAAGAAGAAGACCCTTGACAAGACATATCATGAGGAGATGTGTCAATCTGAATAGAGGATGTCGATGCCTATAGGAAGATGTCATGGTGAAAGATCATCACTGAGGTAACTTTTGTTTTTAAAAGTTGATACACATATGTTTATTTGGATGAATTTGTGCAAGGCTACTAATCATGTGAAAGGATGTAAGATCCTTGGAGATGATTCGAAATAAAGCAGCATGGCATAAAAGTTGAACCAGATAAGAAAGATAGATGAATCACTTTTCGGTTAATGACATGACTAATCAATGAAAGTGATGGATGATCTGTGCTCTATGGAGCTAAAGTTAAATATTCCTCAATATGGAAATCCATGACATCGAGGGGAGGAATTCTTCATGATAATTTGGGTGTCTCACCATTGCTGCTGCAGGTCCCTGATTGAGAGGGACCCTGGTGATAAGTTTCTTACTTTGAAGAAATTGGGTAGTTCCTAAGAATGAGCTTAGGTACATTCCTTATACAGGAATGAGTACATTCCCTTGTGGAATAGAACCTCCCTAGCTGAGAGGGAGAGATAGACACATCATTATGGTCTTCACTTGGGAAGACGAAATGGAGGATTGGGTAATCATCTGACATTCGATACTCTTTGAGAATGTGATAGGGCATTCAAGATAAGAGTAGTCGGGGACCGATATTCTTTGAGGGATAGCTACCCAAGAGAAGAATAGTCCAAGAAGGTCGTACTTTGGGAACACCTGGGTGGAGTATGTACCTTGGAGAGACATTGACTATGGTGTCTATAAGTCATGTGTCTCGCCAGCATTGTATCCCATTGTCTCATTGAGAGATGGGGTTGTTAGTTAAGGCCTAGGACAATGTTGGTTGATATGATGCTATAAAAATGTGAATACAAATCTGATTCTTCTTATGAGATTCTTCAGTTTGAAAGTGACCATGTACCTATATGAATACCTCCCGAGTTAAGAGGGAACGTTGAAAAGTGTAACAAGGATCGGTCTTCATATTGACTATGTAATTATGTATTTATGTAAAGAAGAAGAAAAACATAATAAAATATATATTTTTGTTATACTTGCTTCATGGGTTTCATGAGAAATATTTTATTATAGATAGACTTCTTCTTGATGGCTACTAGGGTTGTCTTCTGGTAATAAACATAATCAAGTGTCATGTATATGAATGCTCCAAGGCCTTGCTCTAAAACTATGTAATAATGGCTTTAAGACAACCCACATTCAACGCTGGAAGATAAGCTTTATGATGCTCCATGATACCTCCATCAACGATGGAATTATGCTCTCCAAGTAGGCCTTCAAACAACAAGCAAATTCAGCCTACAAACAGAGACATAGGTCAGCTTATTAACTGGAAGGAACAACTATTTATACCCCTGCATATGCTGCGCAGAAGACACAGAAAAAGTGTGGATTTTCTCTAAAGTTTCACAGTGATTAAAGTGCGGATTTCAGGAAGGTTAAAGTGCGGATCACAAAGAAGAATAAAGTGCGGGTTAAGGAAAGAATTCAATGTGTATATATATCTGAGATCCTTCAACTTGATAAAGTCTAAATAAAGTGCAAGTTAAAAAGGGTTGTGATCAAGTTTAAAGTGTGGATCTATTCCAAGGTTTGTTTTCAGTCAATGAATGCGGATCTGGATGAATAAGTTGTTGATCTAGTAATGTATACACCTGTTGTCTAAGTGAGATAAGAAGTTTGGATGATTCAGTGAGACAAGAAGCATTAAAGTTAAAATACTAAAGTCTGATATAATAGTATAAGGGTAGAAGGAAGGTAAATATGTGATTTACCTTCCTATCTTTAGTACACAGAAGGAAAGCAATATATCTCAAAGAAGAAGTATAACTGAAAACTAAATCAAGGAAGATATAATTAGAAACCAAGTTCTCTAGTGGTGGAATAGGTCAGTGCAAGTTGGTGCGGAAGAGAAGGATCAATGTTGTGAGCATACAAAGAAGAATTGACAAGGTCTTGGAGGAATTCCTAGGTCAAGGGTCTGAGTCTTGGTCATGGTACTTGTCATTTGAAGATCTATAAGAATAATTCCTTACAGTTTTTCCTCTCCAAGAGGGAGAGGTTTTGACCTGGCTCTAGGAGCTGAATTTTGTGTCTCGAATATTTTGATAATTGACTTGATGAAGGAATAAATAAACTAAAGAAGAGAAGACATAAGTAACTCAAGTAAGCTCACAATTAATTATCAAGAAGAGAAATTGAATTAATCACTAGCCCTCCAAATTCTCAACAGAGTGGACACCATGATCTTGATATTCTCATGCTTTTAACATTATCTTGCAACCTTTGGGCTGCTATAGAGTTATTTTAGTGTACATCAGTTTAAAATTTAAATGCACTTGGAAAAATATAAACAGAGATTCTTTAGCTAGTTTTAATTGATAGATAACCATATGATAGTTTTCTGCTTGAAATCAATGTTTTAAAAAACGGAATCGGTCAGCTACTAGGTCGAGGTAATGACTCGGTAATGACTCCGAATCGGTAATGACTCAGTCTACTCGGTTTCAATGACTCAGTTTTTGTAATTAATACATTAAATATTAATTTTTTTGTACAAAAACATAAATTTAAAGATTTTTATTCATGTTTCCAAACACAAAGCATGACAATATAGAAAAAAGACAACATATGATCAAAGTAGGCTCATGAATATATCCATTATATCAAAATTGCACCCAGTGCACTGTCCAAGGACCAATACATGATGATGATATAGAGATCAAAACAAAAAACATAACTAAGGAGGCTCTAAATGGCTTCTAGATTTAGATCCAGGTTCTTTGGTTATATTTAGTCAACTGCCTTCTTGATATAATGATTTTGGTTCCTGGTTTAATAGTGACTAAATAAAGGTTATATTATATATGGTGGGAAGTTTATAGTTAGTCATGAACTGCTTTCTGAATATATGGATATTGGTCTCTCTTATCTATAGAGATTTTTATTTTATTTGCATTATTTGATATATACTTTCCCAATATTTTATATATTATTTAATTCTGAAGTCCTAAAGGGTTCTGAAATTCCCTCTGTTCTTTCATAGCCACCAAATAGTCTCTTTCTTGGATTTTGCCATTCCAAAGCAAGCACGACGCCTTCTTTTAATGTAGTAAGGGATAAACCATCCACATTCACGTTTTGGAATATTTGCAAATATTCTTCCATCCGATTCCTTTCAAAAGGAGCATTTTTCTAAAACCAATTTCTGACTTATTCAGTAGACCAAAGATCCAGATTCCAACTAGACATGTTTCAAGCATAAACTCCATACCTGTTGCAATCATAAACTTCAGGCCTATTACAAGTATAATCTGTAGACCTGTACGATACTAGAGTTCAGACCTTGTGACATTTGGACATAGCACATTTCAGACCTTTGGACAGAGCAGATCTTGGACTTTTGGAGCAGCAGATCTGTGGCACTGTGATCCTTGAATCTGTGACACATAACTGTGAATGAAGCTCGAAATAACAACACAGATCATAGGCATTTTGGTATATATTTGGAGCACTAATGGAGGAAGTTTTGGACTATTGAAGTCTATACATTGGGGCATCCCAGAAGATATCCGGTTTCAAGTCCATAAAATGCGAGTTTTTGGGTCCACCGGCCAGCAGAATTGGCTCGGGCGAGTTAACTCGGGTCAGGTCTGGTTGGCCAGTACAAAAACCGGCCGGCTTGGTAACAAACCGGCCAACTGGCTGTTTCTTGTACCTGGTTGGACCGGCCAGCCTAATGGCTCGGTCGACCAGGCCTGGTCGGATTTGAATCGACCGTTTTTTAAAACAGAGCTTGAAATCCCTTGTATCATCCGGAGGCAATGATTGGTCTCTTTCTACCCTTTACATGCCTCATGTTTTCTACATTTTATGTTGCATGCTATACATTTACTTTTGTTCAATTAAACATGTCCGGGTTTGTTTTTTATTTTATTCCTTTGAACTTTACACAAGAGGTTTCCTATAAGAGAACCAAATCTTATTTAGATATATGGTGGATGCAGATGATTATATTTATGATGGCATTGCATGTTTAATGGTTAAAATTGAAAGTGAGTTGACACCATAGACATTGTAGGCTCGTAGTCATCCATGATTAGTGCTCTCTCATATTCTTGTAGTGGACATTTTTTGGTTGTTTCTCACATCTTATAATCCTTATATTTAGAAGATGTCCTTAATAACACAACACCAAGCACCGGGGCAATGGAATACATAGATGGAGGAATTGAGGTACATATGCTAGTTATTTCTCTAAATTTGTTCACTAAATATGTCTAATTAATTTTTCTATGTTCTGTTAAATGTACATTTTCATCATGCCGTTGAAACCTACAATATTTCTCAATTTTCTTATGACTTCTGTCACTGTATATGAAAGTGAGAGAAACAAAAATTATAACTATTTCTATTAGTTACGTATGAGATTTCAATACAAAATAGTTTGAGTTTACAAATGGCCTTTTTAATAAAGGAAAAAGGATTTTACATCTAATTTTTCTTGTAACTAAGAAAACAGAGAATAATAAGTGTGATATCCTTCTTATGCCTATAATAAGTGTGATATCCATGTGTCTCTGTATTAATTTTCATGGGAGACATACGAATTTTTGTTTCTTTGGGGAACAAATTATTCAAGAAGGGAGGAGCAAGGCCCGTCAAGTTCCGGAAACTAAGTCATGTACAAGTGCAAGGAATTTCAGATCATTATGATGATCCACTTGCGCATGAACCTCTTGCTAGGGGAAATAACACTCATTAGTTTACAAACAAGTCACATATTTCACGTCCTTGTTCATTTGTATTAGTTACCAAAAATAGGAATTCATTTGGGTGGGGTAGACAAGCACAATAATGGAACCATGGTGGTTGGTTCAACCCTCCATCAATCTCACCAGTGAACTAAGGATCTGTTGGCGTTTTTCCTTTTTCGCAAAATGGCTTGTAGTGAATTTTACAAAAAGGCATAATTACAGAGTCAAGTGCACATTCCATCCGAGCTCCTTGAGCCTATTCAAAAAGTCCTAATGAAAGACAGAACAAACAGAAAAAGGCAACAACAACTCAAGAATAACGACAATATAAATTATATCCAAGGCTCTTCTTGTTTTTTTCTTATATTTGGGGCCTAGTTTTTTAAACTTATGTTATTTTATTGACTTGGAAGAATATTTTTTAATAAATATCCATTTTTTTCTTCCTTTCAGATCTTTTGCGGTTAATTTTAAAGTGTATGTTGTTAGATTACTTGAAAGAATATTTGTGCATCAAACCACTAATGAGGATCACCATGTTGTGAGAGATGTCAGAGACTTGTGCTTTTAGATTTGAAAATCTCTCATTCGGTTCATACCTTGGGTTGTTATTGTACTCCTCTGTCATGGATAGGGTTTTGATATTTCTTTCTTTAAGTCAATTTCGGGATATTACAATTTCTCACAAAAACCCCAAAGAACTTTGCTCTAATAACAATATGATTTATAAACTTTCGTGGATATTGAAATAACACAAACACTGAAATAATGGAGTTTAAATTTCTATATTCAATACCAAACTTATATTAATTTATTGAACAATGGGTCGAGTGGTTACCGTTAAACCAAAGCACAAATGACCGCCTACCAAGACTTTTTGGGCATGGTTTCAAGCTGAGTTTAACAATTTATAACCTCCCAATTGCTTAGAAAAGTACTCTCCTTCAGCACATGTGGAAAATTAGGGACAAATGTAAACATTTATGACACATAGTCCAGCTCCCCAAGTCTCTGCTATTAGCTTTCTGTGGAAATATCTAGTGTTACATAGGGATATACTACCAAGGTTGGGGACATGCTCTTTACGTCTTCAGGACCACAGGCCTCAAGGCAACCTAGAAAAACTTTTCGTTGTGTCCTCTCTTTTGCAAAAAATACGTGAAATGCAGAGTGCAATGTTTTTCTGGTGTGCATGGACAGTGGACACTTCCCAAAAAGTTGGGCTTGTGTGTACCCCTACCAAAAAGGGGGCATCTAGACACCCTGAATGGTTTTTTTTAAGCATAAAAAAAGTGAGAAAAAAAAGCTTAAAAACCCTAAATCACCTAACCTAACCTAGTGTCTCTACACCATTTCCATATCCATTTGACATTTACACTTGCCATACAAAATTATCTGTAGATTTTAGGTTCAACGAAGGTTGTGAGGCTATGTCAAGATTCCCTATTCAGCTAAAAAATTTCAGACTCACAATCTTCTTTTTTATAGCTTCTAAATTACAAAATTACTCAATCATGGTGCCTAGAAATGGAACTCTTCATAATCCTCAGCTGCAAGTCACGCACTAAAATCTTACTCCAAAACTTGGCATATAAAATCACAGCTTAATGCAAAGGATAAATGTGGATGTCCCAAACAACCCAGAAATCAATATTGTCATTGTAAGTCCTCAAGGCTGCAATGGCAGTTCTACTCATCAGAAGCAAGAATTCAAGATCATTTGTCAATTCCTCAAGTCACTAGAAATCCAAGACTTGTTCCTGAAAATACTGCAAGGTTGTGGACATTTAAGGGTTTGGCAGCCAATTGAAACAGTAACCTTGCACATATTTACATACTATGATTCAAGCTGTAGAGATATTTTATTCATAGACGGTAGGTAATTTCACATACGCATTCTCTTTATTCTCAATCAAGAATGCCTCAGATTTGCAATAATAGTAGAGTTGTATCCAATCTCAAAAGGCCGCATTAGACTTCAAGAATTGATTTATCACATCATTAAATATTGGGTTCTCAACGTCTCTAGTTAGGGTTTCAAAAATTTGCCACCTAGACATGATCTCAAAATAAATCAATTTTCATGCATTAATTCCTTCATTGTTTGTTAATATAGCTTGCAGTCTCTTAAAAATTAAATACACCACGCTCATCCACAATATAGTGTGCCAGAACACCAAATAAATCAAATTCAAGCTGTGACATTGGTTCTGAGTTTGTTGACCATCTACATGAGCCCAAAACACAAACCAGCCGAAGCTTTAGCGAACAGTCGCTTTAATTTTTGTTGTGGATTTGATCAATTTAATTTTTTGAATTCTCAGCATGATCGTCATTTGTTTTAACACATTTGTGCAAGCAAACTGCAATTCTGACGTCACACCTCATCGCCAGTGCTAAGTCAAGTATAGTGACAGTTTTTCTTCAAATTGGGAGCTAGAATAGTTGATTAGATCACTGGAGTTGTGAATTTACATGCCACAGATGTAAGATGCAGATATCAATGCTTCATTTGGGGCTACAAGAATGCATTTTGCAATCCATAGATATGTACAGGCCGCAGAATAAGATTTTTTCCTTCGTAGCTCTTGAATACACCTGCAAAAGAGAGATACCCAAAAACGAAATCAGAAAATACTTGATCCAGAAATGTGTTCCTTGCTTGTTTCAGAAAATTTGCAAAGAGGGTCAAGCTTCCAAGGAAGAAGAAGGTGTTGTTTGTAGTTGAGCCAATAGGAGGAGGCATTAGAAAGCTACAGCCAATCCACCAAACAGATTCATCATTCTGATTTTGGATTTTGTTGGGCCAGCCTATGTTTAACTGTCAACAGCCTCATTTTATGATATTTGAAAGCCAAGGGTTTATTGTTTAAGTATTTAACATCCAAGATGAAACCTACAATCCAGAATTTAACAACCAAGAAGATGATTATGGTCACTTAAAGACGGGGTCCCCTATTCTAGGGACCCCAACATCCCCCTATCCCCCACGATGCTCCCTAAAATTTGAGGGGTGTCTTCACATGTCCTCAAAGTGCATTTCCCAGCTCATGCATCCATACATTCAGAAATTTAGTGGAACATTAGACTTATCAGTGCAAGGTTTCTTCTCACGAGGAAGCACCCCATCTTAGCCCAGGGAAACTAAAGCGTTTTAATAAGAACTGGTTTTACTTGTTAAAGCCAAATTCATTTTTTGCCTTTTGATTCCCTTCCTAGTTACAGCCATTTAGAGATGGGGTCTCCTATGCTAGGGACACCAACGTCCCCCTGTCCCCCATGAGGCCCCCTAAAATTTGGGGGTTGTCTTCATATGACTCTCAACTGTGTTTCCCAGCTTCTCAATCCCCATGTTCTGGAAATTTGGTGGAACATTAGAATTATCATTGTAAGGCTAATTTTCATGAAGAACCATCCCCTGTTAGCTCTGGGGAATTGAGGCTTTTTAAACAAGAATTGGTTTTACTTGTTCAAGACAAATTCATCTTTTCCCATTCCAGTCCTTCCTACAAGTGCACAGACTCATATGCTAGCATTTCTAGCCTAATGAGGACGATAATTCCCTTGTATTCTTTTCATTAGATTGTTGTAGCTCTCTTTGCTCCATGATGTACTCATTGTCCCTTGAATTAATATATGATGCATCTAAAAAAAAGCAGGATTCTATCAAATTTTAATTACTTTTCGCTTTTAAAAACCTTGAAATAGTGGATTACAAATTGCTATATTCAATAGCAAACAAATATTAATTTATTGAGCACATGGTCAGGTGATTAAAGCACTTTTTGTACTCATACTTGGGTTCAAGACCTAAAAGACATGTCGTCACACTAATGTTGCCCACAGAGTTAACTTCTGCATCCATGGTCAGTGACTTAGTAGAAGTCCAAGTGGCATGGATATCGTAAGGATGTAGAGCCTCTCAATGAATGATGCCAGGTTCAAGCCTTCTGTGGAATTTATATAATATATACTTTTTGGTCATGGAATTTGAGCCAAAGGAAGAGCCAACAGTTAACAAAGGGCTATTTAAAAACAAAGGAAAAAAATCGTGCCTATGACCAAAATCCCATGAATGATAATAAGTTAATAACACATTAATCTAACCTTTACATACTTCATTGTAGACTTTTTAAACACCTTATCCAAAACCAAACCTAACTAGAGTTGCATCACTAATTAGTAGAATCTTTGGTTTTCCCCTGCAAGATTACCAATTCAAAACCCTAATAGGTTACCAATAGGGTGTTGGTTCAAAACTCACTGGCTAGGTAGATCAAATGTTAAGACATACACCTTTGTTAAATTCTCATCACAGAACTATATAGGTCTATCCAAAATGACTTAAAAGCATAAAAATAAAAAATATGTAGGATTCAAAGAAACATTTACAAAGTTTTAATTTAAATTGCTATATTCTCATACCAAACTTCTCTTAATCTATAAAGCAATATGATGTGTCCCAAAGTATGGCAAGCAACAAGTGAATGATGGAACCCTGTAGATCAAACTTTTAGATGCGTCAATGAAGTTCGCTGTTACCTCCTAGCCAATAGACAGATTTGTAGCACTAATCAAAGTTCCAAAGCCTCGGTGAGGCCACGCCAAATCAACTATTCAAAATCCTATCCAGCTTGTTGATTGTACTTGTCCTTGTGGAACTCCCATGTTTTGGATGCTAGAATATTTTTGTTACTTCCAGAAGTGGGTATGATATTTTTGTTTAGCAGTCATAACTTAGAACAAGAATGAAATAGATTGAGGCTTTTGATGCCCTCCTGGTTAGTAATACTGGTGGTTGTCCCTGCAGCTCATAAAAATTGATTACCTACTATTGTAAAACGTTGAAATATCCATAGTTAAAGTACGATTTCCTACCAAAAAGGACTTAAAAATCCTATCAGGGTACTAATGGACCATTATACAATTAATAGTAATAGTAAGAGTAGCCATTTCCTACAAAGAAATGACTAAAAGTGTTGATCTGCCAAACAAGGATCTATTCTCCAAAAGTGTTTGGCACGATGCATGGATTTTTATTGAGGCATAGTTTCTTATTTTTTAAATTTATTTTTGTTGTTTAAACTGTAAATGAATGGTAAATAAGAATTCATGTCATGCTTCGACTCCCTTTTCACCTTTATAGGACCCTTTTCTAAAGATATTCAGACCAATTGAAAATGGGCATTTTGTCCCAGTCTGTATGACAGACGTTAAAATCAATGACATCAATCCACTATGGAAACCATTGACTTTGAGCATACAACAGATTAGGAGTAAGGTAAGTACTCTTTGATTTTTTCTCTTTGCATAACATTGTAGTGTCAATTTGCTGCTTTAATTTTCATAAAAAATAGTGTTGTCCTAACTATTTCTATGTCTTGCAGGATAACATGTTAATGATTGACTTCTACAATTTCAACAATAGCGGGAATCATGAATTGATTGGGTAAATTCCAATTAAAGTGGATGTGTCACTTCATTGTTCACAATTACTTTACCATTAGTTATGAGTCTTTACAATACTACTAAGTTCTTTAATCTCCTTGTATCTTCTGTAGATGGATGCAAAAAATGTTGGGTGACCTTGAGAAGCTTTATATAAGCAGGAGTGGAGAAAACTTCTATTTAAGTTTCAAAGTTTATTATTACATAGTCAGCTTGTGAGTTCTTTACATCTTTCTGTGGCCTTGATTATTTCCTTTCAGATATTGAAGGGTCAGTTATTTGTAGAGAAGCTCTCAACAAGCACAAATCATAGTTTCTTGGACTGCATTTCCAATGGGTACGAGTTAAACTTCATGGTGGCTATAGATTTTACAGGTATTCCTATATGTATTTTTCACTTAATTAAGCTTTTAATGTTTTTTTAATTCGCATCAATTATTGAAAATATGTATTTCTTGACTGCAACTTAAAATGGGAATCCATGGTTACCAGATTCTTTGCACTATCTCGACCCTTCGGGCCGGTTTAATGCATATCAACGAGTGAGAAGTTACTTCATTTTTTGCAGTTTTTTTATTAAATGGAAAATATTCCTTACTATTTAACATGCATCTGTTGGCTTCCTTCCCATGGGACGAACTTAGCAGTAATAAAATTAGATATTGAATCATATATTCATGTCAATGACAGGCAATTTGGTGAGTTGGTGAAGTTCTGGAGTTTTATGACACTGACAAACGGATTCCTTCATGGGGTTTTGGAGGTAGACCAATTGATGAGCCAATTTCTCATTGTTTCAATTTGAATGGAAGTGGTAGCTATGCTGAGGTGAGGGATTATACTTTTGTTTTGTAATTTATGGTGTGCATTTTCATTTGTAATTGTGACGTACCCAATACCCTCTGTGCACTATGAGGATATGGGGTAATCTTTATTCCACCCAAATTGATACTAAGTTTTTCTCAATTACCATATCTCATTTTTCTGGTATTAAATACCATATCCAGGTATGACAGTACAGATGTAAGAAACATAGAGAATCCATTTAATTATCCATAATATCATAATTTATCAATGTCGGTCACCGGATAATACAAGCAGTTAGAACTAAACAAACTAGAAATTGATTCAATCCATGACAAAAACCATAATATTTCAGTGTTAATTCGGCACAATGCATGGTTCTATTCATGAACACTTATCTGTCCAGAAATGTTTCACCCATTTGCTGCAGAAAAGGGATGTTTCAACCTACCATATGCTCTCTATTTCACTACTGCTCTTTGCAATAGAGGCCACCCTTGCGTTGAGGCTATGAATTCACAAGGGAAAACTCTACCAATGGTTGGTTCTAATATCTCTTCTCATAGTGCAATTTCCCAAGCTTATTCAGACAACCTTTCTCTCCATTGATAATCATTTTGCGTGGGACAAGCCTGTGCAACACATGATATGAAAGCCCATTATTCCTTATGAGGTTTGTTTCTAGGCATCAAGGTCCACATCACAGGTGACTCTCTGAATCACAATGCAGAACAACACCTACTGCATGTATATACATAAGAAGAATATCACTCATCAACTTCAAAAAAAATGTCATTTGTTCCGACTCTGTATAACTTTCAGAAACACCATCACCTGTTGGTTTAATTATCTCATCAACCTTTGATTTCCCTTTATCCTTGGAAGTAACTTCATCAACCTCCATACATATTGTAGGACTTGTACATGTTTCATGCTTGCTTACAACCGGATGGCGATGGATGATCTCCAATAGATGGTATACCATTTGTGTAAAGCTACAAGGAACCTTCTTATGTCCCTTTGTATATTTAACCGAACCATCATGCAACCTCTCTAATACCTCATGGACTTGCACAAAATCAACAGGTGGTATACCAGTCTCAACATGTTCAATTGCTTCGATGTTCTTTCTATCCTTTTCCTTCTCTCTCCCCTTGTTCTTGTACCTTTCTTTCTCCTTTAAAATGATATAGAGACTCCCCACAATAGATTCTAACTGAAAAACTGAGGTTGTAGCCTGTATGAAAATTGAAGGATCTCTGGAAATAACTGGAGCCATAGATGTCAAGAATTGCCAAGGAGTGACAGAACCATGATGTTGATTTATAAGGCTCATTAGACTTTGCAATATCTCCACATCCATGGAAATTTGAAGAGTTTGAGTATCCTCAAGCAGGTGATGTATGATGGCTGCCACCACATTGCCAAAACCTGGGAATAAACAACCTATAGGAAGACTGAAAAGGTTAATCAAAATTTCGTTTTCAATAAATTAAATTGCTATAAGATGCAAATTTGTTAGCCCATCACATAAATGAAGCATGACCTGCATTGTAGCTGAAGGAGCATGGCGTTGTATAAAATTACAAGTAATATCAAATGTCATCTTATGCTAGTCAATAGTCATGAAACCCAGTGTCTTTCTTAAAATCCCTGCTAATGGATTCTTATCATGTTTACAAGCATCTAAATTCATGACTTTATCTTCTTTTGCAGAGATAGTAGTAGACAAAGTCACATATTCAAAAGCATTGACAAGAGAATTTTCACCAGTTCTTGTTGCATCTGGACAATCTGGTGAAATTAGAGGATTGCACTACAACATGTGATTCAGTATGAGTAATAAATCAGTCACCCACTTGAAATATTTCCACTTGCAGCATTTATAATATTGAAGTTCATCAAAATATTTGATGTAATGCTGACAATACCATTGTCTGCGGGAATTTTTCTTTCACTGCCATCCTCTGCCAGAATTAAAGACAAAATATGAGAAATTGTACTTATGGGACCACTATATATTTCAGGACTACCCAGTTTAAAGAGATTTAACTTTTGAATAAGATGTGAAACTACTCTGAGGCGGTCTTGGCATTTATTTTGGTTATACACAAAATTACAATCAAATCAGTCAAGGGGAATGCTAGTAAATACGTACTTTGTAACAGTTTCATAGAAGTAGCTAGCATGTACTCAGCTGGGGGAGATTTAGGAACTATAACTTCACTTTGTGCATATGTCTCACTAGTATCATTCTGGGGTGATTCCATAGAACAAGCCAATGATAAAGCAAAAACTTGTGCAAGCTCATCACTTTCTTGCCCAGGCTCTTCAGGATGACAGAACTCCATGGTAATTTCAACACTGTTTGATTCCACATGCCTTAAGGCTTCCTGTGCTCTTTCCATTGAGAAGCCCATTTCCACAATCAAAGAGATTGCATAATCATCAGGAGGAGGAGCCATAAAATGTTTATTTTCACTTATGGGACATTCATTCCTACGTTTCACATCACCTAAGTCAGAATATATATGATTGATGATAGTTATCACATATGTAATCAAATTTGTGCTACAATAAGGGAACAATGAGTGGTTCCATAAATGAAGAACAACATCTAGCACCTGATCTTGTAACAGATGGACAAAGGCCTCAGGGTCCCTCGGAGCATAGAAAGACCCACCATAAACAGTTTGAGATAACAGTTGGGATACAGAGGATGGTGATAGAAGAATAGAAGAATTAACCAGACATTCCAAAAATCTGCAATAACTCTGTAAGGTCTCTAGCAACCATGAGCTATGCTCTAACTTGTCATACTCACACTTCTTCACACATTCAGTTTCCATAATGAAGAGTGAGACATGTAGAAGTGTCCCCAACAACTCACTTGTTGAATTAAATTAAATGAGAAGCTCCTTAATAGTACCATACGTGAAAATTATTATCCATCGTTGTATTACATACATGGCTTCTGCTATCATAAATAATTGCTACAATGTCATCCACAACCTTTCCTAGGTACAGACACTTTGCTGAGAGTGATGACTCCAGTCCTGTTATATTAGAGTGCCCATTAAAGCTAACACAAACATGATAAACTTTGGCAAGGGAACGTGCCAAGCTTTTTGTTGTTATGCTGAACATTCTAGTGTCATCTCGTCGACGGTTGGCAGTAATTAATCCTTTAACAAGAGTGGTAAAAATGAATGCAAAGAACGTGAAAATCTGTTTAATATTTCATAGTAAAGTTCAGGAAATTGTTGTTTAGTCTCATAAATTTGGAATTTTTTCCCTGAACTTTTAGGACTTCCTATGTCAATCTGTGAAACCTCTTCATCTCGCTCAATATGAAAAATATGCCGCCTTCTTCCCTCTTCTACATAGTCCATTGTACTGCAATGTTGTAATGGTTCTCCTATATGTATATTCAAAAGGTGTTCAGGTCCAACATCAAAGTGACATGTCATTCCATTCCTTATAGACACAAGATTTACATTTCTAGCCAAAACTTCATTTGTATCATTATCGCTCCCCCTAATTCCAATAGTTGATGTTATATTGGGCCTCTAGTATCTCCCCTTTCAACCTCTTTCTCGGGATCCACCTTATATATGTAGCAACTAATTCCTCCAATACCTACTGCGATTGTTCATGGAAAAACAAGTGTGGAATATGAGAATGCAACATATACTCTTGCTAAAGCAGCCCTCTGAGATGCATGCAAGTTAGCTTCCACCTTCAATAAAGATATGGGGAAGAAAGTTGAAAATGAAAACTTATATGTATCTTGTTGGCTTCGCTTAGAATAATCAATCAATTGTATTACAATTAGGATTTTTTTAGTTCCACCTGTAGTTTTATATCCAGCCTATTGTTTTGTAATATTAACCATCTCTATTACGCTGCTTTTTCTATCTGAAATATGCAATTTTTCCTTTTAAAATGAAGTCTTCTAAGAAATATTGTACACAACTTTTTACTTGCTTGAATTTTCTATCACATGGTCAAACTATGTTTTTTCAGTACCAAAAGTGTGAAAATTTCAATTATGAAATTCTACTGGAGTTATAGATTTATGTCTCCTTATTTCCACAATAAGTTATTTACAAAACTCTTACAGTAAATTTCGAAATAAACACTACTGCAGTTATCACTCAAGTACATATAGAGAAAAGAATAGTAAAAATGAAAGCACAAGAACCAATCACAATGGCAGTTCTTTTTGGACAATTGTCCCCAGAAAAACTCACTGTGGGAAAACTGGTGCAGTAGATGAGAGTTTATTTATTAATCTTCAGCGGTAAAATATTTACAAAGAAATACTGGCAGAAATAACTAAGAAACTTCTTGAGATACACCTGAGATAATTCTTCTCCGAACCTCCAAAGAATTTCCGACACTTGAGGGACTCACTGGCCCTCCCTATGTCACTTCGCATCACTCCTGCGTACCTCTCTGCGCAGAGCCAACGTGAGACTGCGTCACTACTGCATGATGCCTCTGCGTTGCTCCTGAGTGTCGTCTCTCTGCCATTCTGCGTCTTTATTTCCTTGAGCCCTGACACTGTTGATGCCCTATTCTTCGTCCGCCCTGAAAATCTCCCTCTGAAATCTAATTATATTCCTTCAGAATCGACTTCCTTTGGATTTTTGAATGTTTTCCTGACTTACTTTCCAAATGACCCTCACGCCTTCTTTTATATTCTTCTCATTGATGAATCAATGGCCCATATTAGAATTTTAATCAATAGCTAAGATTAAAATTTGACTTGATCTTCGTTCTCTAGAATATTCATACTCGGTTTTATTAATACCCATTAATTATTTAATTTCCTTAAGTTTAGACTTAGGGTCTCCATTAAAATAATTAATTATTTTAATAAAACATGAACCAAGTGAAATTTCCACAAATTGTTTTTGGGTTCTTTGGAATACTGGTGTATAAGCCTCCTCGCCAAATTTGAGACTTAGATCACTTTCCGATGTTACAAAAATCAACACTCCCTCTTAACGAGGAAAGTGTTCTAACAATTTGCCTACTGCATACTGCTCTGACCCTGAAGCATCCTCTATGTTGTTGATACTTGGTTGTTGTTGCCCCTCATCTGCTGTGTTACTACCTTCTGTACTGCTGCCCATGACACTGCTACTGTCATTGTCTCATCTGTACTGCAACGCCCTCTCACTTGTGCATCTATCCATTTCTGTTACTGAAATGGATTCTCGATCATCTCCATCTCTCTTTGAAGTAGACAAACTTTGTTTTTCCCAAACATTTAGTGAGGATGTCGGCCCCTTGTTCTCATGTCAGAGTGCACTGCAACTGTACAGCTCCCGACTGGACATAGTCTCTGATGAAATGACAGGTGATGTCAATGTGCTTCGACCAATCATGAAACACAAGATTTTCATAGAGCTTGATGCAACTATGATTATTAAAAAGAATGTTGGTCGCTTCCATATTTTCCTTGAGTAGGTTCACAAGCAGCGTCCTAAGCCATATGGCCTCACACGAAGTAGTGCTTGCTGCTATATATTCTGCCTCAGTTGATCTCAAAGCCATGGATTTATATTCCCCGCTACACCAGGAAGTCATTCCTAATCCAATATTGAAACAATATCGACTGATACTTTTACGATCTACTGGGCTTCCAACCCAATCTGTTTCAGTGAACCCACTCAATATGATGTCATTGCCTCGGGTGTATCTCAATCCAAGATCAACTATTCGTTGTTGATATCTGAGAACATGCTTGGTTGATATCTGAGAACTCACTGAGGGTGTTGACAAAATAATAGATGTTTGGCCTAGTGTTGACCAGATATATCATGGACCCTATGAGCTGTCTATACAAAGTAGGATCAACCTCATCATCTTCGGAAGTATCAATCTCCTTCCAGTTGGTTATCATTGGTGTAGCCATGGGTCTACAGTCCTCCATCTTGAACCTATTCAAGATTTTTATAGTATATCTCCCTTGACCAAGAAAGATCTCACCCTTCTACTACCAAACTTCTAAACCCATAAAATAATGCATCAGCCCCAGATCCTTCATGTCGAATTCTGCAGCTAAATTCTCCTTGCAGTCCTTGATGAGCCTAGATGATCCTATTAGGAATAAATCATCTACGTAGAACACAAGTATCAGAGGCTCATCTCCTACTATCAGATAGTAGAGATTATGATCTGTGTCAATCTTGATGAATCCCATATTCTGCAAGTAGGCATCAATTCGACCATACCAAGCTCTAGGGGCTTGCTTAAGTCTATAAAAGGATTTCTTAAGCCTACACAATTAATTTGTCCTGAGGCTTAGGGACCACTTCCTAGACATCATTTGTCATGATGGAATTGTACTCTTCCACCATTGCATCTACCAACACATGATGCTAAGATTCCTCCTTAAAACTATAGGTTTCCCCAACCTGGGCTACCAAGGCTTGGTATCTGTTCGGTTGTCGACGCTGCCTCTTCTCATTTATAGGGGCTCTGACAAACTCCTCTGCATCCCTCAGAATTTGTCAGAATTTGTCAGAATTCCCTGCTAGTACTACCACTGGTAGTGGGTGGTTCTATCGGCTCCCCCTCTTGCAAATCTTCTGGAGATGAATCCATTGGATCCTTCTGCATTGGAGAATCACTCGGGCTATCCTCTGCTGGTTGTAGTGGCTGGACCAGAGGGTCATCGTCACACTGCGTTGTTGAAGGCATCTCTTGGGATTTTCTGAAAGCTCTTTCCTCCATGAACTTTACATCCCATCGCACTACAACCTTTTTGTTGCCAGGAATGTAGATTCTGTAAGCCTTAGCATTTTCATTGTATCCCACCAGATATCCCTTTTCAGCAGTCCTATCCAATTTCTTCCTCTTCTCTTCGGGTACATGGCAGTATGCCACACTACCAAAGATCCTGAAGTGGCTTACTTCTGGTTTCCTACTAGTGAAGACACTTTCTAGAGTGATCTTACCTAATGCATTGTGAGGAATCATATTCTGAACATATACAAATATGTTACAAGCTTCAGCCCACAGAAATTTGGGCATGTCTTGATCATACAGCATTGCTCTTGTAGCCTCCACAATAGTTATATTCTTCCTTTCTGCAACTCCATTCTTCTCTGAATTATATGGAGCAGTCTACTCTCTTTTGATGCCTTCCCTTGTGCAGAATTATATGAAATATTTATCAATGTATTCTCCACATTTATCTGATCGCAGTTCTTTATTCGCTTTCCTGTCAGATTCTCAACCAGAGCTTTAAACTCATTGAATCGATCAAAGACTTCATCCTTGGTCTTCAGAAATTAGATCCAATTTTTCCTGGAATGGTCATCAATGAAGGTGACGAAATATTCGACACCACTAACAGCTCTAGTGGACATTGGTCCGCAGATGTCTCAGTGTATCAATCCCAACACACTCTTGGCCCTATTTCTGCTTCTGGGGTAGGCTTCCTTGGAGTACTTCCCTAGTACGCACCCTCGAAAAACGTCATCTCATTTGGTGCTTAAATATGGAACTCCTGTGGTGGTCTTCTTGAGAATTCTCAAAGCCCCATGGTGTAAGTGCCCCATTCTCTTGTGCCATAGTTCATTCAAATCCTTCTCATCATTGTTTCCTATCAGTTCCATTGTAGATTCGAGTTGCAACTTATACAATTTATTGCTCCTGACTTTGATTTGTGTCTTCTTCTTTCAACTCGGGTGTTTGACATATGCTCTTTTTCCAATGAAGTAAATGTCATAGCCCTTGTTTTGTAGTTGATACACTAAGAGTAAGTTCACCCCCAAACCAGGCACATGCATCACATTGGTGGCTCGAAGCTTATTTCCAGCTTCAGTTTGAAACACTATGATACCTCTCCCAACAGGGGTACACTTCGCCTTATTTCCCATGGTGATTTGAAAATTCATCTGCTCTTCCTGGTAGCTTAAGAAAAATTCTCGTACTCTTGTCATATGTGCAAGAGCTCCACTATCAATATACCAGAATTCAGGAGAAGCAGAGCTTGATGCGCAAGCAAATTGTTCTTCCAGTCTGGAGGCCAATATAGAGATGTCGTGATCTCTATGTTCTTCCATGCTTTCCCTTCTCTCTGGAGAGTTGTCTGAACCCTTTCGAGTTGTTGTTACAGCAGCGTCTAGACTTCATTCCATCGCAAAGTCTCCAATCCTATTACTTAACTCTGATACCATGTGAAAATTTCAATTCTGAAATTCCACTGCAGTTATAGATTTATTTCTCCTACTTATTTCCACAATAAGTTATTTACAAAACCCTTACAGTAAATTTCGAAATAAACACTACTATAGTTATCACTCAAGTATATATAGATAAAAGGAAATTATGCAAGCACAAGAACCAATCACAATGACACGGTTATTTTTGGACAATTGTCCCTAGAAAAACCCAATGTGGGAAAACCAGTGCAGCATATGAGGGTTTATATATTAATCTTCATCAGTAAAATCTTTACAAGGAAATACTGGCAGAAATAACTGAGAAACTTCTTGAGATACACCTGAGATAATTATTCTCCGGACCTCTGGAGAATTTTCGGCACTTGAGGAACTCATTGGCTCTCCCTATGTCACTCTGCGTCACTCATGTGTACCTCTTTGCGCAAAGCCAGCGTGAGACTGCGTCACTATTGCATGAGGCCTCTATGTTGCTCTTGAGTGTTGCCTCTCTGCCCTTCTGTGTCTTTCTTTCCTTAAGCCTTGACTTTGTTGATGCCCTATGTTTCCTCTACCCTGCAAATCTCCCTCTGAAATCGAATTCTATTCCTTCATAATTGACTTCCCTTGGGTTGTTGAATGTTTGCCCGACTTACTTTCCAAATGACCCTCAAGCTTTCTTTTATCATCTTCTCATTGATGAATCAACAACCCTAATTAGAAGTCTAATCAATGGCTAAGATTAAAACTTGACTTGATATTCATTCTCTAGAGGATTCACACTATGTTTTATTAATACCCATTAATTATTTAATTTCCCTAAGTTTAGACTTAGGGTCTCCATTAAAATAATTAATTGTTTTAATAAAACATGAATTGAGTGAAATTTCCACAAACGGTTTCTGGGTTATTTGGAATACTGGTGTCTAAGCGTCCTCACCAAATTTGGGACTTAGATCACTTTCCGATGCTACAAAAATCAACAAAAAATAGTTTATAAAAATCAATGAAATTCGCTGCTTCATTTGGCAAGGCCTTTGGGCAGCTTCAGAAACCTGAAATATTGAATGTGAATTATGTTTTGAGGATAGCAGAAATCTTCATGGATAGAGCACGAAATTTGGAAGATGAGTTCTCCAGGTAGCATTTCTCTTTGAACAAGACCACTAGTTGCAGTGGATTTTCAATATTTATAGTTTTTTATTAAGCTTCAACAAAACACTTATACTTTTTTTTTTATTGATTATTAATTGATGGATTTGTTATTTCTACTTGTGGCTCTTCCTTGAAGTTTTTATGCCAACTAGTTTGAACTAAATGAGGACCAGACATTGGTGGTATTTTTGTAATAGGTTAAATATTTGTTTGTATTGAATCAATTATTTGATGTTAAATATCAATCATTGTGTTATATCTTGGAAATTACAAGTATCGTAAATATGAGAAAACTATTGGTTTTTTGCATGTAAATCTGTACAAAAAGATCAAAACTATTATTTTGTCTTTTCATATAATGATCACTGATATTTTGAGTTTGAGTGATTTAGGATGGCCACAAAGTGTTCCCTCCAATTGGAAGTTTGGTGTTGGAATTCAGTGTGGATTTTCCATTCAAGAATCATATAGCAACTGGAATATGAAAGTAACATTCCAAAATAATTCTATTTGGGTGATTATCTTTGCAATTTATCCATTTATATTGTATTTATCCATAAATATAAGCAAAACATTAATAATTTGATATAGACTAGTTGGATTATTCATATGTGATAATGGACCCAAATAGTAGTTCTTATATGAAGAAATGCTCATCAAACTTTGGCATTTTTGACATCATTAGCGTCCAGCTCTAGGCTTATTCACTTAGCCTTCTACATTATCAGGTTATATACATGTATATGAGGCTATCCTATTATTGTATCTTTTTTACTTCATTTCATTTTATTCTAGACTTGATCTTTGGCATTTTCTAAGAGTTTTGTTTGCACTCCCACATTGTATAAGTAATATACAACTTGAGTTTTTTAGCAACTTAGTTGGCATGATTATGCCTAAGCTTTCCATGAAGGTTGAATACTAAGTTTATTAAAGTGTTATTTTCTATGGTGATGTTTTTTTTGCTTTGTTTATACAAGTCATCTGGCCACTATTTCCCAACCGAAGAAAACTTGTTCGAGTTTCTTGCTTTTATGGGGGAAAATGGCATTGACAATATTGTTAACGTTGAGGTATATATTATATAAATCCTTTATAGTATACTTTAGTTTATATGTCCATTGTCTTTCATGTCTTATAATTTGCATTGTATCTTCTTTATTTTTTAGAAAATGAACTCAATGTTGATGGCGAGAAGCAAGAATTGAAGAAAAAAGAGAACAATAACACTAAAGTGACAAAATTCAAATTAAAGAGAGAGATGAGAATTGGTCTAGTAGTACCCGTAGAGCTAATATCCAGCGTAAGACACACACATAGAGATTGATGGTTAAGTCTTCATAGTTGGTGAATTCACCTGGAATGCCTTGGCAAAGCAAAGATAATGTTTTAAAGTGATGAAACAATATTTCATGTGTAAATTGTACTTGAACCAATATTAAGTTGGAAATTCATATTGTAATACTTGACATTTTATATAATATAATTTGTGGTTGAAATTATTTATAGTTGCACTTAATATTATACAGTGTTGTAATTAACATATGTCACTTTGCATTTTCATATTAGATGAACATGTACATTGTATGGCATTTTTTTGAAAATTTAGCTGCAAAAGCATACTAATTAATTTATGTTGATTAATAGTGAACACATAAAATCAATCTAAAACTACTAAATTAATAGTTTATGTTGATTAATCATGAACACAAATAAAATGAATATACGACTAAATTAGTTGCATATAATAATTGTCAATAAAAGTAAATGAAATGAATATAAACTACTAAATTGTCATTTATATAATGAATATGAAACTACCAAAAAAATATAAATGACTATTGCAAATGATAGATTTGTGATTAAAAATGACGACTAAATTTTGCATATATATAACTATTAATAGCTAATTTATAGTATTTTATAATACGACCAAAATATTAGTCATATTTATTTGGTCATTAATTGGTTTCAAATGATTACTAAAATTTGCATATATATGACTATTAGTAGCTAATTTACAATATATTATAACACGACCAACATTTTGGTCATATTTCTTTGGTCATTAATTGATTTTCTCGGGTGATCATTTAGTAATATATTTGGAAATTAATTGTGACAATTAATGATTAAATCAATGTCTAAATTAATGACCAAATTTATAACTAAATATACTACTAGACAATAAAATTGAGACAACCAATTAATGACTAAGCTAAAAACGACTAAAATTTGGTCGTGTTATAATATATTGTAAATTAACTACTATTGGTCACTGACAAAAAAATAGTCATTTATATGCAAATTTTAGTCATTTTTTTAGTAACTAATTAGCCATTTTGTACTAGTGATAATAGGAAGGATCCTACACGTGGGGAAAGGACAAACCACAACCCACTGGCATTTCGTCCATCAATCGTAGGGATTGAAAATCATACATGTGGGGAAATGATGAACCACATCCCATCGACATGTTAACATACTCTTATATGCATCTCTCACTGGGGTACCCGCAGGAGAAGGTGAACCACTCATCCTGCTCATATTCCATAGGAGAAGGTGAATTACTCATCATATGCATATGTCATCAACAATAACGGAAGGTGAAACACTCACCCTACACATATGTGTTCGCAGATGTAGGAGAAGGTGAACCACTCACCCTACACACATGTCAACCACCATGGGGTATCACAGGGGAAGGTGAACCACTCACCTTGTAAATAGTGCACCGCTAGGGGAAGGTAAACCACTCATTCTATGGTCTCTTATAGCTCAATAAGTACCCCAAGCCCCCAGGAGCTCCCAGAGCTCAATTCTTAAATCAAGAATGGCTTCATATAGGGAATTGTGCCAAGTTGCTTTCTGAAAATCAAAATTGGATCAATGGGAGCTTCAGCGCTCCATTCATCAACATACATATGTATAGAAAACATTTTGATTTACAACAGAGACTTTGACAATACTTAGAAATCCTCTGTGTCTGTTATTACTCCTTCATACTTGAGAAGAACACATCATAAACTGGTCTTTTCAGGGTGCACATTGTCCATCAGAAAATTTGCTCTTCATGAGATATCTCTGCTCAAACATGTCTTAAAATAGGAATGTCCTTTGTTGTACCATATTAAGAGGTATGTGAAATATTGTATTCCTGGAATATTTTTCCGCAATGATGGAGTGCACAAATGGCTTACTGAAGAGATTCTTCAATAGACTGGCTGCATAGTAAGTCAAACATTCAGCTTTAATGGTGTTCTCAGAGAAACAGAATCAAGTAATATATAATCACTCTGCTAATCGAGACAATATCAGAATATCTGAGCATCTATTAATAAATGAGGCACAGGAAAACCATGGATCAGTGGTTTCTCCATTTCATCAAGTTGTGAAAGCCCTATAATAGACATTATTAAAACTTCATTTTAAATCATTGCTCCCCAAGTCTTAGCTAATTTTCCTGTCATATTGCTTGGGTCATAGTCATCTCTATGGCTCCCTCTGAAGCCTTGATTCAGATAGATATGTAGACTTCATCATTAGTTGTGTCAGAGTAATCAAATTATTATGGATTGTCCATAGATCCCTCTGAATGTAGGGAGATTGACCTTCCCAGAACATAATTATCATCGAGCCACTTGAAACTTGTCTTATATTATGTTACAGATCCTCCTGTGCTCACTGTCAATACATAAATAATCATCAAAATGATTTGCTGGCCCTTTCTATCTGTAATACAAGGTTGTCAACATCAATAGCAACTTCCTCCACTTCTATTTAACAAACCATCTGTAAAAATCTAGTGCTCAAGTTAGCTTAGCAACATATTTAGAAACCATCATGTATTCTACAATATGTTCATACCGATGTTTTTCAATTTTCCAATTAGATCACTGAAGAACATATTAAGGTATTTGAGAACTAAATCCTTCAATTCATGGATACTATTGCATCGGGAACTGCTATGCATTTCAGATCTATAATTTTGCCTATGATTCTGACCTTAACAATTTGTAGTGACAAATTAGAAATTCCCTTCAGAACTTAGAGTATCTTCAACTATCTTTGTCCATATATCTTAACTGAGATATTTTCTTGATGATTTCAATAAACCCTCCTCAAGATGATAAGGCTATGTCCTTCCAGGGATTAATACAAAAGCATTACATTATCATGACATAAATACCAAGACTCTAATATAAACTGTGTCATCCCCAATATACTCCACCATTGATATATATAAACTTGGCTAGTCACACAATGTTATTATTCTATTCACTGGTCATAAAGATGTTTGTACACAGATCACCATTCAGTCATTCCAACAACAAAATAATGAACAATCCCAAGTCTTTCTTATAGAGAAAATCTCCTCAGCCACAATCCTTAGCACATGGATGCATTCTACAGGAAGAAGGGATGTTGATCATAACCTTATCAAATTCAAAAGGTTCCAAGAAGTTTGGAAAGGTCACAATGCATTTCAATTATTTTGTTGCCATCATCATGCACAATTGTTCATGATATGATTCACTGCGGTGTGGACAAATCAAGGCCCATACATTTGATCAACACATCATATGGATCTTATCACAATTTGTACGAAATCCATACTAAGAGTATAATTCAAGTCAGATTCTGGGGCACTGGATCAATGCTTGATTGCGGAGATGTATGTAGATTTTTTATTAATCGATGCACTCAAAAATACAAATAAATTTGTTCATAATATCTTCAAGGGTGCTAAGATTTTGTTGGATCAAATATATATATCCTCCACTGGATTCTCAGGTTATTCCTGATTTCTAATGAACAAAGATGCTCACAAAGTGATTGTCACCAAGCTCAGTGTTGCTATATAGGTCGGCTTGTAGGCAGACGTTGAAGCAGATATATTTATATATATGTGTGTGTGTCTGTGACAAGGGTTATCTTCGTTACACAATGCTTTTACACCTTGAATTTGCAGACAGTGATCTGGTAGATATCACTGTAACATATGTATCAGACTACCATACTTCATGTTGATTGTGTTAGATTTACAAGCTTCAATATTGTCACTTCTTATTAAGAACAAGGCTCAAAAAGTAGAACTGAGATCATGTTTCCCTTCAAATGGAGTTGCACAAGTCTACATAGGAAGAGTAGCTCTTCGTTGTAAAGGAGGAGTCGAGGTTCTATTCAACTTCGTTGTCCTCTTACTGCGTGAACCTTTCAATCTTCTTGTGCCATTTTAATCACAAAATATTGCAGATATTTGTTTGGAGTGGTGGCCTAAGAGGTCCACAAGAATGAATGTCTTGTAAACAAATAATGAGCCAGACCTTTCATTGACATGTAGTGTCTTGAAACAAGGACAATTTCACCAAAATATTTCGTTGTTCTGTGATGAAGACCACATAAGATGGTGTATTTTTGGAGCTCAGACTTGCAATTGCCTTATGATGTCAAAATGGAGCTCCATACATCTAATTAGGAAAAATAATGCTTAGAGTTTTGTTGTAGAACAGAGGTCGGGATTAGCATTTTATTCTTATAGTGATACTACAATAATTTCAGCAATACTTCTCACTTCTTTTTCAAATCATAGTAAACTATGAGTTTTCTTAACTCCACTAGGCCAAGGGATCATATCAATTATTATGTTACTATGATACCCCAGCTTGAAGGCAAGGATCTTAAAATGAAACGTCTCCTCTTGAATATTTACTGCTAAATATACCTTTGAAAATATCTTGAAACCACTTAAAACACACCTTGTAAACTCTGAAACATACCTTGATGACTTCCCACCTTTTTTCATAATGACTGAGTTTCTCTTTGAATTTGTGCCCATGTTCATTGATTAGGGCTTGTAGAATTCCTTAATACAATGTCACAGATTGTCATTCTTGAACTCAAAATGTCCTACCATAGAGGTCTAAAGGTGACTTCTTGCTTAAATTCCTTAGGTGCTTCTTAGAGATCGCAATATCTTAAGTCGGGGCTTTTCCTCACCCAGCTTTGATAACATGTTAATTTTTAGTTAGGTTAGTTACATCATTTTCCCATTAATCCATTAGAAATATCATTAATCATAACTGTAACTAATGAAAGAACATAAATAATAAAAGTTGAAGACAAAATAACACATGAATATGGCTCAAGCCAAGGAAAAACCCCAAGATGGGGAAAACCATTATCAATTCTTCTTATCATTAATATCAAATGTTCAACAGAGAGAGAGAATACAATACTTCAAAGTCAAATGACTTGCAAATGAGAAGGTTTAACACCATTTCCCTTAGACAAGAGGATGGTTCAAACAAGGCTGGAAATTTGTTGTTCTGTGTAGGCTCCAAGGAGTAGTGTCTTCTCTACAATTCTAGTAGGACTGACTAGGGAATATACGTATTCGTCTACCACCCCATTTATTTCCTTTAAGACCTTCTCTAGACTGTGGATTTCCTTCAAACAATCCCTTCAAATTATTGTAGCCCTTAAGCCTTCTTCAAGGCTTCAAAACCCACTACACGGCCTCATGATCAAACATACCTGACTGCAGCTTTCTAGCTGTTTGTTCTCGGCCTCCAGGACAGGGTTCTTAAGGCCTGCGGCCTGGCTATAAGTGACCCAAACTAGTGTGGATGGCTTAAAGGAGAATGACACCACCACAAACATTCCCAAACTATCATCAAAATAACCCTCAACAGGTGTGACTTCTATCTTCTCAAACTTGGACCTGTGATGAAGATAACAATGCCAAAAACAAATCACAAATGTTCCCAAACCAATCTTGTCCTCCATCTTGTGGAACTCGGCCCTTGAATATGACTAAATTGTACCCAACCTTGCCCTCATCTCCTTCACTAGACATCACCTTCTTCTGTGGCTACTTCAGAGAGGAGAAGAATGAATATCGATGTGCCTAGGATAGGTTATTTATACCCTTCTTGGGTAGGCCGACTTGATTACTTGAGGAGGGAAATTCATTTTTTTCATTTTTTCTTTCCTAAATAAGGTCATGTCTTATGAAATTTCATTTGAGTGAATGAATACTTTTCCTTATCCAATTTTAGTGATCTTTAGGTCAATTTTGATCTTCGCGAAAAGAGGAATCCAATGCTGAAATTATCTTCCTCATAGGAGTTGTCCAAAGTGGAATTTTGTCCTAGTTTCCAATTTTAACACATGTCCATACTCATCATCTCTTCTTATACCATCTATTTTATCATCACCTTGACAAAAGGAACTGTAATTGGCATTAACTCCATATTTCAAAGATCAAAAGTAACAATGATGTTTGTTATAATCACCCCATTTAAAATGCCTTAATCATTGATCACTCTAGTGATACATTTTCTAAGTTAAGTTGCAATATATGCTCGCACAATTTTTTCTTTTTATTGAGGAAAACTTCACAATATATCCCCTTGTTAAAATTGGACAACTAGGTCCGAACTCCGGGTTGCGCTGCTCAGATGACGATCCCAATATTTTTATTGGATTCCTCTTTCAGAGAGGTGTAAGATTGATCTAAAGATCATCTCGATCGGATGAGCAGAACATGTACTTTGAATTTATTCATATGTGCAAATTAGGCACGGAATAAAATATAGACTTAAATGTCTTAAAGGACGTGTCACACACCCCCAAAGATTCCTATATATTAGAGAGACTTAGAGTTCATTTGACACAATTTTTTGTGGAGGAATTCTCTCTCTCTGGATAGCGTTGGAGCTGTTATATATATATGGACTATTCTTTGTTTGGGTTGTTCTGGGTTATGTGTGACATGCTTGGCTGAATGACCTATTGAAGACTTTGCTGGCAAAAGCATCCTGCTGATCGCCGTAACGCCACCATTTTTTATCTCTGTTTTGGCTTGTCTTCTATCGATCTATTAGCATGTTCTATCTTCTTCAGTTTTGTGCCCTAATTTGAAATGGCATAGAACATCTGCATAAATTAACATGGTATCAGAGCTAGGAGAAGACAACGCCCAACTTATCTAGAGCAGCGAGATATGGATTATTCTAAGGGAGATTACGGGTGCCATTAGCCTCAGATTAAGAAAAAAAAAAAGTGTGGTAAGCCACAGGCCATACCACAGCAAGTGACAGCGTGCAGATTTAAGCATGCAATTTAAAAAAAGAAAAAAGAAGTTGCCAATATGACGCAGCGTAAAAGCAGCGTATGTGGACCGCAGGCTATTGTACTGAAGAACAAGAAAGCGTTGAGAGAAAAAAAAAAAAAAAAAAAGAAGGAAAGTGCGCAAGTCGATGTGCAGCATTTCAACTGCATTCACTTCTTCTGCGATAACTAAACCAACGCGACCAACTAAACGCTGTAAGACACAGGCTTTCGAATGTTATGGAGAAATTGCAATATATACATTGGCTCCCAAAGTTTAGCAGAAGCAGGCCGTTGACAATGGACAGTATTTTCTCAGTACCCTTCCCACCCGCATCTGCTTTATATTCCCGACCATCGCTGGCTCACCACAATATTGTTTCTTTTTCGTACTTATGTCTATGCTCAACAAGAGGCCGACGATTAAAAAAAGAGAATACGCCATTATTCTCTGACGATCAATATTGGAAGCCACCGAGGTTGAAGGGGGTTACAACGACTGACCTCTAAATGCGTGCTTCGGAGATTTATAATATTGTTGTTCTATAAAAGTTGTTTTGCACAATTATGGAAATTTTAGCAAGAGTACGTTGTCGTCTCGGGTCATGTATTTCTGGGAAGGAGAGTGGAATGATTTTCCGGAAATTATAGTTGCCTCTGCGAGGAATGTATTTCAGACTGGAAAATCACTGGGGTTAGACGCCTAAGCATTGTTAGTGCAGAGGAGGCCGAAGCAGAAAATCAAGGGCCACAGAAGCTGTCGGTGGGAATCATTCGATATGTCTAGGTTCTCTGCCACCAAGGAATGACTAAAATGCCTACTTCCACCAGACGACATTCCGAATCGAACAGGGGCGTGATTCACACTGTGCGCTTCAGAGAAGTGTCAGCTGTTAGAAGGATGGAGCCCATTATTTGATCGAATTCTAAGTCGATCGCTACAGGCGCCATCGTCGTGAAAAGGGCATTATTATTTTTTGAGCAACCCATTAATTTCGTGAATCTGAAATGCTTTCTGTCAGGAAGCCAAGACCAAGAGCGCAGTGAATTATCAATTTTAAGGTTAACGATTGCATGTCGTGCCTTTTTGTGAGTGAAGGGTCGAGAACATTGAATCGAATTGAGAATTCTAAAGTCACGGACATTGATTTTCTGTGCCTGCAAAATGCCCTAACAGTCAATCACATCAGTATACAAAATTCAATGAAGCCTTTGTTGAAGGTTGGAATCTCGGTCTTATTGAAGAAGTATTGGTTGCGGAAAATTCAAAGAACTTGGATTGCAGCAGTATAATGAACTGTCACTCCAAAACCTCGGAAAAGATGACTCATTGTGTCATTTAAAACCACATGTATCTTCTCCACGACAGGAAGGAAACTCAAACCAGGGATCTGAATTATTTGACAGTCCCTGCAAAATAATTATCATATTGAGTCTTCTGAATAGTTTGATAAAATTGTCACTTCTGCAATTGATTTCTTGGCTACTTGTATCTATCATGGCCTACAAATTATTGATCATCATCATCAAAATTCATCTCTAAGGAAGTCATCTGTAATATTTTTCACTCAAAACTCTGGATGTGAAGGCTCTGTATGCAGTTTATATGTCGTGCACTGTGATTAGAAGGGCCAAGAGGGCAGATGTGTACGGGTTACCTTGAAGAGGAGAAATCAAGATGAGGTATGGTGATGAACATCAATGATTGATGTGCACTTATGACTATGCTAGATCTGCATAAAAGAAAAGTGTCATATAAGGTATGGACTAGCATGTATAAGGGGAAATTCAGTGTTTGGAATATCTGCAAGATTGGTTCCTAGATCTGTGCAATTTAGAACACAAATTGCTGAACTGAGATCTGAAAATTGAAAGCTCTAGATCAGTCAACCATCAACTGCAGTTGGGCAGATCTGGAAGCCCTAAGAAGCAGTGTCCTTAAATGAAATTAGAAGGATCTTCACAGGGTTGACTGTAGAAGCCACTGGTGCAATATTATGAAACGGTCAGATTATTGTCAAGATGTGCAAATTTGTAAGCCCTAGGGAGAGTGACAAGAGAATTCGATTTTTCATAGAGTTAGGCCAATGTTGGCAGCCTTAGGAGCAGTCTTCTAAAATGACCAAAAGAATGACAAATGGACAAGATCTGGGAAATAAGAAGCAATGCAGGATCATGAGAAAAGGAATCATGATATATTATCCCTGTTTGATAGTGACATTTGGCAGAATATGTATGACCATGAAGTTTGAAATCCTCAGTACTATATGGCAATATGACAATGATGAAGAAGATAGTGATGGGTACGATAAAATTATGGCAACATCGTTATCAGCGATTTGACAGTAATGACGGTTCTATAGCCGCAATCTTGAGGAGCTAAAATCTGTCATTTTATGTCACTGTCATCATGACAGTGACATAGACAGTCACCCATGTTTATGTAATTCATCATAGCAGTCTTAAAGTGGAGCGTATTAAGAAACTTGGAAGTGTGATCTGAGAATTTTTTTTTGCAGTCTTCAGTCACGTTGTTGGGGTCTTGAATGACTTTGATTGTGGGAGAATAAGAATCCTTTTCCAAGCTGGTGTCTGGGATGCCCTCCTTTAAAATAGATGACCTCTTGAGAAAGAGAAGCTGGCATTAAGAGGGAGAATATATCTGAGCGGATACCTTTGCTGAACGAAAGAAGATCCTCATGGCTCAGGGACATATGGCTTCAGAGGGGGAAATTCCGGAGGAAAACCAAGAAGCCATATAAATACCAGGGGTATCTAGCAAGCCATGAGTACAATATGAGCCTGGAACATTTGAAGAAACTGGAAAGCATCAAGGTCTACAAGGATGTGAGGGTAATGTCTAGGATACGGTTCCTAGACCACAGATCAAAGGTGTTGTCATAAAATCAAGCATGGATCTGATGAAAGTGCTAAAAAGCTCAGGCAAGATTCGTTGCCCATGAGGAAGGCATAGACTATGATGTCACACCTGCACCTGTGACCCGATATACCATCATTCGATCAACAATAGCCCTTGCTAATACGCAAGGATGGAGTCTTCATCAGATGGATGTAAAGACCGTTTTTTGTGGCATGGTGCGATAAAGGAAAAGTTGTATGTAGAGCATCCTCTGGGGTTCGAAATCCAAGACCAGGACACCCATGTCCGCAGATTGAAGAAAAACCTCTATGGGCTGAAGCAAGCACCGAGAGCTTGGTATGAGAGGATAGATAGCTACCTGATGAAGCTCGGCTTCACTCGTAGTAATGCTGATCCGAACCTTTACTTCAAGGTTGATAAAGAGAAGCCTCTCATTTTGGTGTTGTATGTGGACGACCTCTTCCTGGCAGGTGCTGACCCTCTCATTCATCTGCGTAAGAGGGAGCTTGCTGCTGAGTTCGAGATGAAAGACCTAGGACTGATGTCTAGGCCTGGAGGTCTGGTAGATACCCGGCAAGATTTTCTTTTCTCAAGGAAAATACATTGTGAAGTTTCTGGAAAGATTTAGTATGGTGGATTGCAAGTTCGTGTCGACTCCAATGGATCTCAACTTTAAGAAGTTGAGTGGCAGCGTTGCTGGACCCGTGTTAGCAAATCCTACTGAGTATCGTCAACTCGTAGGGTCCCTGATGTTCTTAGTGAACACTCGTCCAGACGTATGTTGTGCAGTGAACACTTTAAGTCAACACATGGTTGATCATAACATTCACTGGGTTGGTGCCACGAAACTCTTGAGATATCTCTGAGGCACGATAGACCATGGGCTGAGATACACTGCCAGGAGTATGACACTCCATGGATATACTGATGTCGATTGGGCTGGCAGTGTGGTGGATCGCAAGAGCACATATGGATGCTACTTCACATGTAGATATGCTTCGGGCAGGAAACTGAAGTCGGTAGCCTTGAGCACCGCTAAGGTCGAATACGTTGTAACATGTATGGCCTGTTGTGAAGTCACTTGGTTGCGAAAGCTCTTTAGTGAGTTGTTCGAGCATGTGCTAGATGCCACCGTTATCGTTTGTGATAACTAGAGGAGGATTCGTTTGTCATAGAATTCCGTGTTCCACGAACGATCCAAGCATGTTGATACCACTATCCGGGATATGGTACAATGAGGCGCCGTAAGGCTCGATCATATAGGAACTGATGAACAGGTCGCGTATATTCTCACAATGCCCTTGGGGAAGGTCATGTTCCTAACCTTCCGTGAGAATCTTGGTATCGTGGGTGACCTAATAAGGGTCTGGGCGGGACGATGAGCTCGAGGAGCTCTGGGGGGCTTTGGGGACAGCTTCTCGGAGCTATGAGCAACCACAAGGCTAGGCTTGCCAAACCTTGTTGATGTGCTTGGACCCCACCGTTGTGATTGTTGAGTTGGTTCACCTCTCATTATCTGTGCCCCGTATGCATCCTACCCATTGAGTTCAGGGCTCATGGGAAGTACCTCTCATTTGGCCAATGAGGTGGGAAAAGCTAGAGACTAGTAGCAAAGACTGATGGACGCATCAGAGATTGCCGTACTCTCTATCTAGGATGGCACGATCCAACCACTTGATCTGGGATCAAGTTTAGTGAGGTCTGGGACCTCTGCCTGACTTCGGGTCAGATGAACCAACTTCGGGTTGGTTGGAGACTCTTTGTGAGTCTAATAGAGGTTTCGGACCTCTGGGCTGAATCTGTCAGCCGGGTATGATGTCTTTGTGACTGACCCACTTCTGTTCTGAAATAAAGAGGCCAGCAAAGCAAGTTACGGCGGGATGACGCACGATGTTTGGATTGCACTAGTGGACGGAGTTCTCCCTAGTTGAGAGGAAGTGTTAAAATTGGACAACTAGGTCCAAACTCCGGGTTGTGCTGCTCAGATGACGATCGCAATATTTTTATTGGATTCCTCTTTCGGAGAGGTGTAAGATTGATCTAAAGATCATCTCGATCGGATGAGCAAAACATGTACTTTGAATTTATTCCACTTATGTGCTAGGTCGGCCTGGAATAAAATATAGACTTAAATGTCTTGAAGGACGTGTCACACACCCCCAAAGATTCCTATATATTGGAGAGACTTAGAGTTCATTTGACACAATTTTTTGTGGAGGAATTATCTCTCTCTGGATAGCGTTGGAGCTGTTATATATATATGGACTATTATTTGTTTGGGTTGTTCTGGGTTATGTGTGACATGCTTGGCTGAATGACCTATTGAAGACTTTGTTGGCAGAAGCATCCTGCTGATCGCCGTAACGCCACCATTTTTTATCTCTGTTTTGGCTTGTCTTCTATCGATCTATTAGCATGTTCTATCTTCTTCAGTTTTGTGCCCTAATCTGAAATGGCATAGAACATCTGCAGAAATTAACACCCCTCTTTCTTGCAATACCCAAATAAAGAGTAGCTCAATCACCAACCACCATGGCATTGACTAATCCAATGAAACTCAATTGGATACAAAGCTCAATTGAATTCAAATCAAATACATCATGGTGAACTCCACCTTGAATGTGTATCCATACCAATTAAGCTAATCATTTGATATCCAAATGATGGGTGACTCAATCATTAACCATGACAGCAACTAGTAACCCACTAAACAAAACTCAACTCTCAATCAAACTAGAACCAGATACCTCAAGATATCCTCGCACAATGTTTTTTTTTTCATAAGGAAAAAATCATGAGATATCCCCTCTTCCTTGCAATATCCAAATATAGAGTAGCTCAATCACCAACCACCAAGGAAATGAGTAATCCAATGAGACTGAACTGGACTCAAACCTCAATTGAATTCAAATCAAAGACCTCATGGTGAACTCCACCTTGAAAGTATATTCAAAACAATTGAGCTAACCACCTAATATCCAAATGGAGGGAGATTCAATAATTAACCATGATAGCAACTATTCACCCACTAGCACTCAACCAAACCCAACTCTCAATCAAACTGGAACCAAATACCTCAAGACAAACTCCACCTTCAAATAGTGCATTCAAACCAATGGAGCCAACCCACCAGGCTATGCCTCATACAATTATCAAAAGGATGCTATCAATGGAGTAGGCATTCTAATAATATTTTCTTCCTACATGAATAACAATGTAGGAAAATACATCAAGTGTTTTAAATATAAACAACATTACAAATAAAACGGTTATCATTTCAAAATTAAGGGTTCCCATGTGTTTAGCATTTAATAATTACATGGTCAGGGATAAATATCATTCACTCTGTTATCACTTTAATAATTCTTAAGTTGTGAGATTTTTTATTTTTAGTCAAAGAACATTAGAGGTAACCACAGACCAACTTTTAAATTCTAGGATCTAGCCTTCCTAGGGTTCAGAGAGGGCTCTCTCTATAAGATTTAATTTCGTTTTAATTATATGATATTAGGCTAGTTATGATATGCAAATTGGTTTGGTTTGGTTTGGTTTGGTGAGAAAAAATCACTTAATGAGATGGAAAGTGATAGATCTGTTTGTCCATTGGGCTAAGGAGTCAAATGTCAAGCAGACAGGACTAGGATCAAAGTAAAAAAGTCAAATATTTTCAGGGCAGATATACAAGTCATTGAAGATTTTGGAAGGCTGATTGGTGAAGCGGTTTGATCGGGATAAAGAGAAATTAAGGATTCTTTGATCCGGATAAGAAAGGAGTAGATAGAGGTCATTTGAAAGAGAGAGAAATTAAGGGTTCCCTACTCTGGAAATCAGCAGAAAACATAGAAATGATAAACAGTTAAAGGCAGGGTGCTTTTAACAAATCTTGTAATAATATTCCTAATTTATCATTCAAATTTAGAACACATATATGGATGCATGTAAAACATAAGAATATAAACAATGACAGTAGAAAGTACTTCACTTCAATGGCTCATCACATGAATCCTGAAATATGATGTTAGATTATTTGATCCAGTCTGCTACTTGAACTTGCTACAAAAAGCCTTCAGGTACAGAAAAATTGACTATAGAAATCTTCAACAATTTATTCCACAATAATACTTCAAATTATGAAGTATATATACAAAAATGTTTACAAAATATCCTATAATACTCATAGGATTTTTCTAAGGAAATAAAATACCTTTTACAACAATATAGTGACAGCTGCTTAACAACTTAACAAACTACCATATTTATCCAAATAAAATAGAACTACTGTTTTGGATTAGGTGTAGCACGTTGTCTTGCTGTCTGCAACACTGGCAAAATATATTTCAAATCTATTTTGAAATATTATCTTCTTATCTGATACTCTTTCATCTGATACTCTTTAACTCTGATACACTTTAATCACTGTTTAAACTGCTTTACTACTGTAATTTATGTTTTGACTGTGTAAAATCAGCGAATTGTTTTTATCCTCTTCACTGCAATTTGACTTTTACAGTAAGTCAGTGAGTGATTCCTAAGATTCTTCATCAGGAATTTTAATCTTTTTCAGCTTCCTAAAGTTCTCATCTACCTCAGTGTACCTAGAAAATGTTGGTTTTATAACAAATAGGTGTTTTATCTCATGTTGTAGATAAAACAAGTCTTCAAAACTTTTATGTAAAACCTTTCTTGTAGGAATTCCTTGTCCTTCTGTTTTGTCTACCTGCTCTTTTGCATGATCTCTTATCTTCTTATTTTAGTCCTCTTGTGGCATGAGTTTATCATTAATAACCAGGATGTTTGGCAAACCTCTTTGCCTCAAGATCTCAAATTTAACCATAAATTTAGTTATGGCTATATTCATGTTTTCACACTTTTCTTCTAGTTGCTTCATCAAATTCTTCTTTGAAATTACTTTCCTTATTTCAAGGATTGCCTCTATTCTGTCAGTAATTTCTATCTCCTCTAATTCTTTCTTGTTCTTACTGTTGAGAAATTTGATTAATTCTAAGGCCTGTTCAGTGGCACTTAGTTCCTCCTTTGTTTTCTGAATTTCTTCTTGAGTTGCCTTTATTAAATCCTTTTGTTCATAAATTACATGTATTGATGACCAAACATCATTGATGGATTCAATGATTTTGGTCCATAGTTGATTCTTCACATAAGACATTGGCTCTTTCAAGGTTAAATCCTTTTGTAGATTCTTCAATTCAACATTTAACCTATTAGCCCTTTGTTCCTGAGTTTTATCATTAATTTGGGCTAGCTTCTTAGTGTCTTCAAGATTTTCAATCACTTTCTTCAATCTATTGATTTCATTGGTTTGAAGTGACATTTCCTCCATGGCTTTGATGAGCTTGTTGGCTTTCTCTGTTGGCTGCACCGCTGATGTAGATGACTCTGTAGCTGAGGTAGTAGAAGATGTCACTGGTACTGCTGTGGCTAGTGGTACTTTTGGTGCCAGCTCTTCGGCCAGAGTTGAAGGCACAACTGTAGTTTCCATAGGAATTACTGTAGGAACTTATTGTGCTTTTGCAATTTCTTTTTCATAGACAAGCTTGTCCATTTGGATTTCCATTTATTTTATCTGTGATGTCAATTGTAAAATCAAGTTCATCATATCATCTTTCTGGCTTTCCTCATGTACAATTTATTTGGCTTGTGGATTTTTTGTTGGTGTAAGCTTGAGTTTTTTTCTAAGTGTTGCAATGTCAGCATTCTTTTTCTTTACCAACTCTTCTGCACATTTGACATTGGCAGGGTCATATCCTATTTGAATAACCAATTCTTCTAAAGACTTAATCCTAATATCTTTAGCATATGAGGAAGCCTTTTCAACTTTCATTTGATCTCTCATATTTATTATTGTATTCTAGAGCGGGCACTCATTGCCTTTAGAGTAAAGCATCTCAAAAGTTTTTATGTGGAACCCAATTTGATCTAATGCATGGATACTTTCTGTAGGCACTTCAAGGTCAACTTTTTTGTAATCTGCCATTGTTTTGGAAGTATTAACTGTTGGTTAAAGCACTGACATAATCAACTTCTTGTTTGAATAATCAAAAGCTGACAAAAGTCTATTATGTATCCTTGATGTTTATTTTAAATAATGAGAATAAATCTCATTCTTGATTTCTTCATTCTTGGCCTTTATCTGCTTATATTTCTCCCTGATGTCAATATCTTTATCCTCTGCTGGCTGTGAGGAGGATGCCTCCATACTTTGCTACTTCTCTATTACTTGTGTGTTTGAATTATTAGAATGCTCTTCATTTAGAATATTTGTGGCTGGATCATTTATAATGACTGTAGCAGCATCTGTATTTCTCTCTGGAACATTTATATCTTTCACTTCTATGGTATCTTTTTCTTTATCGACTGGATTGATCTTAGGCTTTTTATTATATCTGAGTTTAAACCTAGTCTCTGTAGTTGTTTCAACAGTGTAGGTACCTTCTTCTCTGACTCTCTTAGTATTTTTATCTTCTTGATTCATAGTTTTCAAGGTATGACTAGTATCACCCTGTTTTACTGCTTCTACCAAGGTATTTTCCAGCCACTTTGCTTGATTAGAAAGTTGTTCAATCTAAGGGGTCAGTTTGCATTTAACTCTCATTTTGCTGAGAATTCCCTGAGGATCATAATTCCATAAGAATCTAAATTCAAATTTGTATTCCAACAATTGTTTTGCTACCTCTATTCCTGCATCTCTGTGATTGCAAATGAAAGGTCCTATCTGATTTTTCAACTTAAATTGGGTCTTCTTTTTGGCTGCCAAGAAGTTGATTGAATCTGAATTGAGAATTTTCGTGATGTACTCCAAGGCAAAAATTATCATTGGCACATACTTAGGTAGTTTATAGGGTAAAATATTTGACCCAAAAACTCTGATTTCTGTATGGTTCTGATATAAGTACCAATATCCAGCTCTAGTTTGCTCTGATAACTGTAGAAATTTCTTTATCTCATCACTGACTCTCAGTTGTACACTATTAGTCAACATGTTTATCAATGGGTGAACAAAAGAATCTGTAAAATCTGCATAACTGAACTCTGTGGACTCTTTTTTTATCAAAGATGTCCAAAAGATGACTGGGAGTGGGTTCCCTTCTACATCAAGATTCTGAAGGTTTATTGGGAGCTTGTCTACTTGGAAGTATAAAAACATATAAAAAATAAAGGAAGTATACCTAAATACTCCTTCAGTTGGAAATTTTACAAGCTGATCATGGATATTATCAGCTATGTATTCAGCATAATTGTAAATGATAGAAGGAGGCTGTCATGGTACAAAGGTAGATAGAAAACCTAGGATCGACTCATCTGTATGCTCATTTGTAAAATATCCTAAGATAAAAGAAAACATGGATATGACATGCCTAGATCCTTCAGGAAATTTTGAAGTAGAATAAAGAGGGTTTAGTTTTGGGATTTCAACATAGGCCGACATGAAATTTTGAAAGATATGAAACCTTTTAGGAAAATCCAAACCAATGTAAAGCTTTGTGAGTGCTTCTATGGATAAGGGAATTACATTGGGATCTGGTTTGAGCTAAAGCATTAGGTTAATGGATTCTGCAGTAATGGTAAACAATATTACTTTATTAGCATTAACCATGGCTCTTTGTTTAGGTGAATAATAGGATTGACATAGCCTGATGACTTCTGGACATTGATGAGTAAGTGGAACTACATACTTGGGTAGATTTGACTCTCAAATCTGGACTTCATCTCCCTGGTCTAATGATTTTTCAAGACTCCGGTAGTGGAGGTCTAAAAGGTTAAATTATATCACTGGATCAACTATTTTGTAATCCACATCAACCAAGGGTGTATGTTCAATGTCTACAACAGGAGGTTGTAGAGGGTTTACAACAACCGTGGTTTTGGAAGTCATTGTTGGGTTTGATTTTGACATTTTTAGACCTTATGGGTGCTTGGAACTCTATATTTTGGCCTTTTTAAACTCTTCTGTAAGATTGAATTATTTACAGAATGTTTTTCTGGTTTAACAGAGGTCTATGGATAAATATAGACACAAAATGGCTTTTTCTTGGGTTTAAATCTTCAAATTTGGCTTTAGAATTGATCTTCAAACTCTTACAGGTTCAATAAATGATAAAACAAGGGTTTCTCTGCTTTTTGGATAAAATGAACTGAAAATGGTTCAAATTGGGCACATAAAGATTGAGATTATTTGCAAAGGGTTTCTGGACAAATTCGAAGTCTTTTTAAGGTCTGCAAAGGCTAAATATATTCATTTTTTCTTAAAAAACCATATGCAGTATCCAAACTGGGGTTTATCAGAGTTTTTACAAGCAAATTCGTTCTTTGCAGGCAACTATAGGTATTTCTGTGGGCAAATGGGCTTCACTAGGCTTAATTTCTTCAAAAAACTCTTTTTCAAATGACACGCAGGTTGTTTTTCTATGAAGAATACCTATTTGTGCAGGTATTTGGTCTTTTAAACAGTTTCAGTGGCGTCGAACAGGTTTCTGATGGCTATGGAAGTCTTTGGAAACGAACTGGATGCTTCAAGTGATCTTGACAACAACTTTAATGGCTTTTATGGTTCCTTGGGCGAAAAAAAATGTTGTGTAGGGCTTTGTTTCTTCATTCGGGAGGATAAATATGCACAAAGAATGCAAAAAATGGTTTAACTGGCGCATATGAAGTTTTATAATGTTTTTAGGTCAAAACAAGGTATGCATTGAATGACGGTCATATCAGAGCGGAGTGGTTTTGGTGCCGGAGGCAGAAATACCATTGGTGGTTTATCACATGGGTTTTGAGTGGTAAGTGGTTTCCTTGGATCGAATGCAATCCAATCATTTATTGCCGCGTGGAGGGGAGAGAGTATAGCCAAACCGCCCATTTCGCAAAATAAAAATTGATTGTTAATCGCGCAAGTTGAAATGAGGTATGGCTTCGTGATTGTCAGATTTGGTTTTAGATGTGCGAACAACTGAGATTCGCTGGAACAATTGCTCGAAATGATGGGGGCATGGGGCCCGGATATATTATATGGCGGGGTTTAGTTTTAACATTAAAAACGTATGTTTTTAATGTAAAACCAAGGTTTTATTTTGATTGGCGGGGTATATTTACATGGAAAATAAAACATTTACGTATGTTTTATAACCATTGGGGCGGGTTTTATTTATATGATATGTTTTTAACCTATGGGGATATGGGCGGGGTTTTATTTTGACACATGGGTATTTAGAATCATAGGTTAACGTTAAAATAATGGGTTTTTGGGATATTTATAACAAAATGAATTAATAAATATACTGGAAGGGATAGTTTAAAAGGATTTAATGCAATATATTAAAATTGATATGAAATGAATGAGAATGAATTAAAATACAAAAATAAACTAAGTAAAGAGTAAAATAGGCATTTAAGCATAATAATGATCCCATTTTAATATTTACACATAATACTTAGGATAAATTGTATTTTATGGGTTTTTGAGTGTTTTTTGGATGAAATGAAATAAATTAAGAGGGGATTTTACTTTTTCTAAGCAAAAAAATGTGTTTTACTTAGGAAAAGGGATTATATTTTTGGAAGAGGTGAATATGTTGAAAAAATGGGTTTTCATGAAGGGAATCCAGTACTTTTACCAATCAGTTATTAAGCCTTGGGTCTGGTCCTAACATAAGCCAGAGAAATGCTCTGAGCCTCTTTAACTGAAGGTTTTGAATACTAGATCATTGTGGGGGAGGGGAAATTAGTAATTTTCCAGATGATGCTTTATTATATGCCTTGCACAACTTTTTTCTGCCTACCCATCATTATTCTAACATTTTTTACTTCATTTGCATAGGTGCATTTAAGCTTGCAACCCTAAATCCATTTTTCTTTTAAAGCATAAAACTATCTAATTCTAACCTTATTTCATCCGAGGGCTCATATTAAACTGTTGAGCTCCTCATTGATTTTCTAACTATCTACTGATTTGTCAAGATTAAACAGTTTGACATATCTTTATTCTCTATCTAAAACATGAAATTTAAAGCATGAAAAGATAAGATTAAACTATTTAACTGATCATGGATTATGGTATTTTGAACAATCTGCACATAATCATTATTTTTGTAGTAAAAGTAAATAGTAGTGGCATTTTGACTTGCTCACTTTTCTGTCTTATTCTTATCTCTTTTTTCTCTTTTGGGGTTCATTTTTTATTCTTTTTGATCTTTTCTTTTCAAGTCATTTGATCTTTCTTTTAGGACTTTTACCCTCTTTTCATTTTTTATTATTTTCAAATATGGGAAAACAACTTGCAGAAAGCAAGGTATGTACATATTTACAAGACTAATCATAGTCAATTCAAAAATTATGAACCCTATTATTATAGGACCCTAACACACTCCTAACCCTATGCAGTTTCTACCCATTCACCATACACCATACACTTTGGGATGGCTTTACTTTGTAAGTGCCATGAATCATAATGCCAACATGTCTCAAATGGCCCATTTACACACATATGTTGATGTTATAGTATTGTGACATCATTGTTGTAAGTGCGTTTACATTAGAATCTCAACACAAGGCTTGCACTACTTTGGGATATTATAAACAATATTTATATTTTTCCCAATTATACCATCCCATAATAAATTATATACTCGTATATTGTTTATGAATCCAACCCATAAGTACCATATTAAAGGATAGACCATACTAAAGGGAAAACATTTCCATCATATACGAGTTCCCTAATTCGTTTCCCAACTCATGGTTCCAACAATGAATGGATAGTTTGGAAGCATGAATAGGCCACACAATCACAGTCCCACTCTGCCCATACATGGCTCCAAGTCGAGAATTATTGAAGCTTCCAATATATATAGTCTTTACCGAAGCAAGGATGGATGAAGATTCATCGATGGAGTAACTAAAATTAATGATGCGAGAGTAAGGGGACTTAGTATAGTTCATGGTGTATGTTCAAGGAATCTTTCAATAAAATTCATTGGAAATGAAGCTATAATCAGGGAGAACTCGAGGGTGTTAAGGTTGAGGTGAAGCCATGTTTGAAATCAAGTGTACAAAGAAGAATTTCCATAGTGGATTATAAATTAATTATTGATTTCCTATAAAAACAACAAACATCCAGCACTGTAGTATGAAGGGAAACTGACCTCCATAGAGAAATAAATGAATAATTTTGAAGAGGTAAGGTTCCAATTAATGAGAGAAGATAACTAGGTTGTAGAGTTATGGGATAACTTAGAAAGTGGAAGGATGGAAAGAGGGGCATAATAGATTATGATATGATCTAACTAAAGATCGAGCATGTAAGTCTAAGTTGAGAAAATTATTTCAAAATAGATTGTAATGAACTTTAGGAAAGGACCACATTTTTTGTTAAATTTTATACTTATTTTTATTTTTATTTGTCGATTTAACTCTCATTAATTTTATTGGCTCAATATATCATCATTATCTAGGCATGAAAATTAAATCATGACTATATCCTTATAATGACTTATGTATGAATATGTATCCCATCCACAATTATTTCATGGGGTGGCTAATTGTCCCCAAAACTGCACATTTAATGAGATTTTTATCACTAGAAAAGCTCAAAGAAGGAAAAGTCGTGTAACAAAAGAATCGTAAATCTAAGTAGAGGAAAAATTATTAGTAAAGTGATCTAGACAAAAGCATGGAGGAGAGGGGTAAACATGAGGCAGGATAAGAAGGGCATCTATAAGGTTTTCAATTTCAGTCCAGCATGGCAACTCCCAAATTAAATTGATTTTCATTAATGTAAATAGGATTATAACATGAGAAGGTGTGGGCTTCGGGATTCATATTCCAAGGTTGCTTCCTATTCTAACTCCTCATTTTCCTTTATTTACATACTTATAATTTTCTCACCCAATCCCTTAGGATTAGGTGTCTAAAAATTTGACCCTTAATATGAAGGGGTGTTTGTGAGTCCAAGCATCATTCTGAATCTTTCAAACTTTCCTCTTCCAAGTGATTTGGTGAAGATGTCTACAATTTTCTCATTTGTGGAACAATGTGATAGATGAATAGTATTGGCCTCTACATGATGTCGAATTAAATGATAATTTGTGTTAATATGTTTAGTTTTATCATGGAATTTTGGATCATTGGCCAATTTAATTGCAAAAGTATTTTCGATCAGAAGAGTAGTAGTTTTCACTTGTTTCTCTTACAAATATTCAAGAATTTTCCTAAGCCACACAATCTCCTTGGTTGCTTCTACAATTGCCACATATTCTGCCTTTGTTGTGGAATCTTCGGAATTTACTATTTGTGTGACCTCTAGGAGACAACTCTTGATTCAAGACTCATAACATAGCATGAAGTAGACACTCCATTTTCCCTATCTCCATTAAATTCTGAAGCAGAGTATCCAATCAAGTTGAAGTCATCCACTTGTGAATATTTGATTCCAAAGTCTTGAGTTCCATTCAAGTACTTTAGAACTTTGCTTGCAGCAAACCAATGTCCTTCACAAGGCATTTTCATAAACTTGGAAAGGATTCCAACAACAAATGAAATATTTGGTTTGGTAGTGGTGAGGTAGATGAGACTTCTCACAAGTTGTTTATACTGAGTTGCATCCTCAAATTCATTTCCTTCTTTAGATGTGAGCTTCAAAGTTTTTTCCATTGGAGTGGGTAAAGGATTGCATTCAATCATGCCAAATTTGTTTAACAATTATCCAATGTACTTATTTTTAGAGAGGAATATATACTTTGGATGTTGGATCACTTCAATGCCTAAGTAGTAATGGAGGTGTCCCAAATATATCATCCCAAATCCTTTCTTCGAAACTTTCTTTATGGATGCAATATAGTTTTAATTGTTCCTTGTTATCAACAGATCATCTACATATACCATAAGATAGACAACAATTTTTCTAACTTTCCTGACAAATCAAGTTGCATCATCAAGATTAAAGTGTTTAAAATTTAATTTCAGATGATGCTCAGTCAATGTTTCATACCAGGCTCGCAGTGCTTGCTTTAGGCCATACAAGGATTTGATAAGTTTGCATACTTTTTATTCTTGTCCCTTCACAACAAAACCTTATGGTTGATACATCAAAACTTATTTTTTCAAGTCTCCATTCAAGAAATCACTCTTTACATCCATTTGATGGACTATCCATACATTCTGAGCTACCAAGGCAAAAGATTATAGATGGTGTTCGATGTTGTTGTGCGAGGGAAGATCTCTTCATAATCAACACCTTTCTATGTAAATAATTTTTCCACCAACCTTGCTTTTTGGTTGTCAAGTTAGCCATTAATTGATTTATACGTGTTCTTGTAGACGAGTTGCAGCCCATAGATTTGGTCCCAAACAAAGGATCCACCAGTTTCGATGTTTCATTCTTTATGAGAGCATCATACTCCTTTTGCATTGCTTATTTCCATTTATCATGAAAAGTAGCTTCTTTAAAGGAATTTGGTTCAAAATTAGTAGATAAATTCAATTCACAATCATATGAAATATCCATATCATCAACAGAATCATAATCATCTACATCACCTCCATTTGTCTAGTGGAACTTTTAGTTCTTGTATTTCCAACCTCATCAAGTTGAACACTTTCAAGTGTTTTAGTGATCCATTTTAGGGGACCTTTCTGAGATGTTCTAGGCTCCTCTATTGATCGATATGGGGTTGAATCAATATTTAGCCTTCCAATCCTCTCAATCACATCACTCAAAGGGTCTTCCTAATTTGAAGAAGTGGTCAAAACTTCATGAGGGGGAGACCACGCTTCAAAAGGAGATTCCATAGATTGATCCAAGATAGGGATCCCCCCATCAAGATGTGGAATCTCATTATCAAATTTATGATAATTTTTTTCATGATTGAACCTACCCAAACGATCAAGTTTTCACTCAACAATACTGTCAGTCTTGGATGACTCAAGAAAAAACACATCTAAAGACAATATAAACTTCTTATTTACCTCATCGTAGAGACAATATGATTTGGTGGTATTTGAATACCCCAATAAGATGAATTTGTGACTCATTGCATTAATCTTGCTTCGTTTTTCCTTAGGAATCAAGGCATAGTAGGTGGAACCAAATATCTGGAGATGCCTTACCGAAGGAACATGGCCATACCACATTTTATGAGTCTTTTTTTTTTAGATCATGGCATGGACATTTGTTTTTGACATATACTGCACATAGAAATGCATCAACCCAAAACATCAAATTTACATTTTTGAAAAACATCATTGAGCACACTGTATTTAAGATACATATATTCATTCTTTCAACTACCGCATATTTTTAGGATTGTATGGAACAATTGTTTGATGTTGAATCCCATGTTAGAGAAGATAGTTTTCAAATTTGGGTAACAGAATGACACCTCTTGGTGTACCGAACAGGAACAAAAATAGCAAATTAATAGGTCTAGTTACAATAAAAAGAAAGGACAGCTACATAGTCCAGACTCGTGGTCAATATGAAATTGTGTGTTTCTATGTAAGCCTACACACTGAGCTGAGGTGAATGTTTTGACTCGTGCACTCATTCAACTTGGAATCGCATTTCTATGACTACTTCCGGGATGTTGGTGCTTGTTCAGGCGTTGGGAAATACCACATGCATGGTGTATTCACCATTTAATGCTTTATTGTTTCCTATGATTGTTCATTTGAATATGTGTTGCATATGTTGGCCCATTGGCCTGTGATGCTTAGCATTAGAATGCACATACAACCTAGTCCAGTTGTTTACAAAAAAGTGATCTTCATGCCTTCAAAATAATCGAGGTCCCAATCCAGATATTGTTACAAAGTAACAGTAATATCCTTGGTCTTTGATGTAATAGTAAGGCCCTCGGTATTTGAGATAAGCTCCTCAGTTCTTAATCAAAATCACCATCATTGTACTTAGATGTTGATAGTCAACCTAGTAGCTTTATGATCACAAAAATCATCCACCTGTAGTTTAATAAAACCTTTTGACACCATGGTCAATCCACCACTTTATTATGCACACGCCAAACTTAAACACATACATATGTATATTGAGTTACATGACACCTAGACTTTTATACTTTTTTCCAACGTTCCCCAGTTCTAGACTAAAACAAGGACTTAAGGAAGATAATAAGTATATGTATATACCTCTGAGCTTAAGAGTAATAAATATCATATGTAATAGTCTGAAGGTCGGGAAAGAGAGGTAAATTGGGACAAAAGGAGACAGTTTAACAGACAAAAAAATTTCCAATTTAGTAGATCATCACAAGCTTTCTATGTGATCTCGAAGCATAATCAGGAAATGGTTGTTTGGTATGTTTTCCTAGGATACAAGAATCACATTACTTCAATTTTATTAGGAATAGTTTGCAAACCAAAAACTCCATTCCTTTTGAACAAATGAAGACTGTCATAATTAAAAAGTCCAAATCTTACATGCCATAAGACTAAATGGAAATGCACCTTCATTGTACTGAGAATTGCATATAGATTTCTATGCATGAGCAGATGTTTCTTGAAACTTCAACAATTTTTCCTCTATTCCAGTCATGACGACTATGTTGTATGATGCTTTTCTTATCTCAACTTTGCCATCTGTTGAGAAATCTATAGGGAAATGATTATAATTATTTCTCTTTACTTCATAACTTCTTGTGGTGTATTTTTACTTATTATCTTTGTTCCTTATTATTATATGTGTGAATCATCAAATAGCTACCAAAAGAAGAAGAAAAAGAACAAAAAAGATAGGTTGCAATCCAGGGCCAAAACCTCTCTTGAGAGGAAAACACGCAAATCTCTTCTCTTCCTTATAGATTATTCAATTGACGAATTCCATTACCTTAATACTAGGACCAATACCCTCCAAGACAAAGACCAACCTCTTTGGATGATGTGTTAACCTTGAACAATTCAAACCCAGTCAAATCTCTTTCGGTAGCACTTCTTTGACCTCCTGCTGCAAGTTTTTTAGCCTCCTACTGCAAATTTGAAATTTTAGCATCCCTGCAGTTGCAGTTGCAATTGCCGCATGTCTGAAATTTGATCTTCTTAATGATCCTTCCTTTGAACTTCGCTTGCCTTTCTCTGACTTCTGGAGTTTGAGGATGACCCTTGATGATCTTCACTTAACCTCCTAGCCTTCTTTTCTCCAAGATGAAACTTGTTTATAGAAACCCTAGATCTATTGCAGAAACCCTAGTCCTCCTTAGCACGTGTGAGAGAAAATAGCCCGAACATAAGTCTCCTTCGTCCTCTTCCTTCTCCGTTTCCTTTTTCTTCCTTTTCCTTCACTAGAATGAGTGGTGAGTGAATATGTCTCAAGGAGGATGAGTTATCTTCTATATATAGGATCTTCAAGGTGGATGTGGCTCTTTCTTTAAGGAAAACTTTCTAGCTGTCAGGGTGACTTGGTCTTGGAGGGTATTCTAACACTTTTAAAGATAAAAATAATTTTATTTACAAGTTACAATGTGCCCAATGGGGTATTCAACTTATGACAATGACTCTTTTGACTTATTAACCTAGGACAAACCCTAGAATAAATCAATGGGTGCTTGACTTATAAAATAAAATACCTTGACAATGAAACCCATGCTCCAATAATAATAATAATAATTTTTCTTTCATTTTACAATTTACAAGAATCAAAAGTACATTTCATACTTATGAAGATTGAACATAGTTACACATTTTTCAACACTCCCTCCTAACTAGGGAGGTATGCATAAGAGGTACATGGGAATTCTCAATCTAAAGAGATCTCATAAGAAGAGTCGGATTGGAAACCCATATGTCTAACATCATATCAACCAGCGTTGTCACATAGCAAGGCCTTGACTAACAACTCTATCTCTCCACAAGGTCAGAGCATAGTGTTGGCGAGACCAATGATTTATAGACACCATCATCATTGTCTCTCAAGGTACATACTCCACCCAGGTGTTCATCGAGTATGACATTCTTTGGACTATTCTTGTCTTGGGTTCCTCAAATAATGTCGGTCCATGACTACTCTTATCTTATATGCCCTACATCATCCTCAAAGAGTACCAAATGACAGATGGTTAACCAATCCTCCATTATGTCTTCCCAGGTGAAGATAAGAATGATTTTCCTATCTCTCCCTATCAACTAGGGAGGATAAATCAATCAAACCGAGCTTGTCTCTTAAGCACACAAGCTTCTTATTAGGAAGAGATTTCATCAATATGTCAACTACCTTCTCATCGGTGAAAATATATTGTAGTTGCAAGACACCATTTTGTACTAGCTCCTGAGTATATCAATACTTGTTGTTTATATGATTTTTCTTTCCATGAAATATTGGGTCTTCATACAATCATATACAACTAGTGTTGTCACAATGTATCAATTTAGGTTCTATTGGTCCATCGAATAGGTCAGACGACAACTTCCTCAACCAGACCGCATATCTGATTACTTCACAAGCTCCAATATACTCAGCCTCAACACTACTCAAAGCAAATTTTTATTGTTTTTTTCTCATCCATGAGATCATGGAGGACCCTGTTGAATATTGTAACTAGGTTCGATCTTCATAATTTATATTTATTGTACTTATCAAAAGAATTAAAGAAAAATAATTTATATTATAATTTGACATTTATTTTATTATTAAATGGCTTATTAAAGCATGGGTTTCATGTTTGGGTCATATTTAGTATAAGGTCCCAATTGTGGACTTCTAAGTTAGACATTACATATTTATCTTGAACCTTCTTGGGCTTTTGAATCATGTCATTAGGCTTGTTTTTTAGTCAAAAATGGTTTAGTAGCCCTCCACATCAAGTTGGTCTTAAGGAGATCAAGTCAGCCTCAAAGGGAGGAGTTTGAACCCATATGAATGCTATAAAAGCAAGGAGATCGAATTCATTTGCTCACTCACTTCTCAAGCAAGTTTGATATTCACCACATCAAGGGAAAAAGTGCGAAGTTGAAGGAAGTGTTGTTTTTTGTAGCATCGGATGTGATCTAGCATCAAGATTTTTCAGAGAGGCTAGGACACATGCATTCTCCAAAACCCAAAAAGAGTTTTGGGAAATTCCATCCAGAGATGGCTTAATTAAAATAAATAAAATTATTTTTAATGTATTCCTAGGTCTAAACTTAGAAAATGTGATTAATTAAAGTGTATTAATTAAGTCGGACGAGAATATTCTAAATAAATGCACGGATCAAATCCCAGTTAATATTAATCTTTGATTATTTTTTAATCTTGGTCATTGATATGTCAACGAGAGATTGTAAGAAGGAGCTTGATCGGAGTTTGGAGAATACATCGAGTGAGAGATCAAGAGATCAAATTCTCGAGAGAGAAACGCAACAGTTTCTAGAGTGAAATCAAGATATTTCTTGTAGTGAGGGGCAGGGATAGTTTTCCCGATTCGGTGAATAAATTGCAGAGGAGGCATTGATAATTTCAGAGAGGCTACACAGTGCCACGCTGGACAGCGCAGAGCTACGCTGAGGCAATGTCGAGCCTCTGAGGAGATTCACAGTTCTGCTTAGGAGCAGTCCAGATCTAGTGTCAAGAACCAGGGTGTGAGAACGAAGGGCCATAGATCTGATTTTCCAATTGGAAAATCGATAAACTAGAGGGTTGACGCAGTCCCTAGAGGTTGTGATGTATTGCCAACGCAGTCACTACACAGAGGCAACGTGGGGCTAGCCATTTAGAGGTTGGATCAGTGTCGGATCACTAGTGAAAGTGTGAGATAATTTATCACTATCTCTTTTCCATATTTTTCTCTGTATCGAATTGCCAGTTTGGGCATCCAAATATTTGTATTCAAAAAATACTACATAATAATTAAAAACCCTCAGTTGTTGCACTCATTTTCCCACATTGGCTTTTGGGTTTTTCCGAGGACATTGTCCAAAAAAATGGTGTTCATTGTGTGTCTATATCTTTCCTACTCGGTATTTTGTTTCTGCGGTATTTTTGTTTTGTGAAGGCTGTAGTAGAATTTATTTCGATGTTTATTGTGTAACACCGTAAATAAATTGATTCATAATTAACAAGTAGAAGAAATAATATCGGTTGCTACACTAGGAATTCCAATTGAGGAATATTCACATGGTATCAGAGAGGAGGTGAAGCAGGAAGAGCGTAGTAGGAACAACCCTGCGCTAAGCAGAAGAGGCAGTTCAAAAAGACTGCATAAGAAGAAAATCGAAACCCCAAAGGGGCTACACAGTCTATTTCCAAGAGGGAAAAAATTCATGGAAAAATCCTTCTCTGAGTGAGTCGACAGAGAAGAAGATTTTCTGAAACGAGATTTTCCATAGGTAGAGGGAGCAGCGCAACAGCTTTAGTGCTGAGCAGATCTTCAGTTGGGACGCAGCTTTCTGCAACATTTTGCTGGGACAGAAAAGAGTCAAAAGAGGAAATAAGAGCACATACTGAGGGAATTCCTTCCTTAGAGAATTCCTAGCCAATGAATTTGATTTCTCACTGCAGAGCGGCAATAGCCAGGAGAAAATTTAATTACTCCAGCAGGGAGTGCGTAGAGCCAGTCAACAGTTGTGCAGAGGAGGGAGGAGGCAGTTCGACATTTGATTGGCAAGAGGGCATCAGCTGGGTTGAGAGATCAGGATCAGTTGGAGGGTTCCTCCAACTATGTGATCTGAAAGGCAAGGATATCCTTCCTTCTAGATGAGCATGATCTTAAAACTTTCATCGATAGTGTGGTGGTTGTCCTTGCAGATCCAGATCCATTGAAGGCTTGCAAGAAGGATTTGGTGAAGGCCAAGAGGTTGATCCTATACGGAGTGAGATATCATGTTGTAGCTCACATAGCGTGCAAGGGCAAAACCAAAGAAATGTGGTATTCATTGGCTACATTATATCAGGGATCTTCCGAGCAGCAGAAGATGTACTTGGAAGAGAATATGAGATGTACGATGATTTAGAAGGGGGAGTGCATAGACCCTTCCTAATGAGCGTTCAGGATACCCGAGATCACCTAGATGTTTTGGGTAGAGCGCCTCAGGGTACCGAGTTTGTACGGTTGGCCCTTAATAGTGTTTTCGAAGAGTGGCAAGTCTTTGTCCAAATTATCCTGGGTAGAGAGAAGTTTCCTAATTGGGAGAGAGTTTGGGTTGATCTACAACAAGAGGATATGAGGCGTGATTTGGTGAAGAGCACCATAACTGGAAGAAGCTGCAGTGGGGTGAATATAGATAAGGAAGAGGAGAATGCAACCCTCGAATCAAAGGGGCAACAGGAGCAATGCAAGCGAAGAAGGATATTTCAAATATCAAGTGCTTCCTATGTGTTCTTAGTGTCCTCTTCGGAATAAGGACAAAGAAGATAAGCAATATCAGCAGGCTGCCTCCGTTGAGATAGAAAGGTTTTCCTCCATATTGGAGGATGATTTTTCCATTATTTCCCATACACCTCCAGGGGAGAGGTGGGGTGATTTGGTTTTGTAGCCCTATAGTGCTACAGGATGGGACGGATCCTTGAGGACTACACCTCTTGGATCATCACCTTTCTATGGGAGCCCATAACAGTTGTAGTAGGATGGACCAGTGACTGATGGTGCAGTCAAGTTCCGAAGTGACAGTAGCAGTCATTATCAGTGATAGGAAATGAGCATCGTAGAGCAGAGTTAGCACCCGTGCAGCTGGCACAGTGCAAGGTCAGTAGTAGCGTAGAGGCTTCAGTGACAACGTAGAGGCTAGAAGCAGTTAGAACTCAATTTATGGATGAATCAATCTTAACACATTTGGTTTAGTTGATGGACATCTCTTAGTTGTACCAGCAACAGATGAGAGGTATTTGTGGATGTTACAGTGGCAGCAGCAAGAGAGTTGTAGTGCAGATGTTGTAGTTGACAGCAGCATGTAGAGTTAGCAGCATCACAGATGCAGCGTAGAAAGAGATATGTAGTAGTTGGTGGGCAGCAGTAGCTAGACATCATCAACGCAGCTAGGATGGTGCAGAAGTTAGAGTGATGTTTCAGGAGGTCGCAGCACTTGAGCACATTTCTCACCAAGAGGGAGTTTAGATTTTTTTAGCATCAGATGTGTTCTAGCCTCAAGATTGTGTAGAGGCTAGGACACATGCAAATTCCATCTAGAGATGGATTAATTAAAATAATTAATAATTTTTAATGTATTCCTAAGTCTAAACTTAGGAAATGTGATTAATTAAAGTGTATTAATTAAGTCGGATGAGAATCTTCTAGATAAATACATTGATAAACTCCCAGTTAATCTTACCCTTTGATTATGTCTTAATCTTGGTCGTCGATATGTCAACAAGAGATTATAAGAAGGAGCTTGATGGGAATTTGGAGAATACATCGAGTGAGAGATCAAGAGATTGAATTCTGAAGAGAGCAACACAATAGTTGTGGGAGTGAGATCAATGTAGAAATTTATTAATACTGATATATTATCGGATTCTCCTGCTCTAACAATATTTATCTTCTTGCTAAATACAGAATCCTTCCACTATTAACCTTGCGGAAATTAAAAACTCAACTGCAAACACATGTGAATAAATTCAATCTCACATAACATAGTTGTTTAACTGGAAAGCTTAAATCTAAAAACCCAAACTATCATATATTATGTATATCAATGGAATCATGTAATAATCTCATAAAAATCTTAGCACATCAAGCTCTCAATACAATCAACAATCATTACACACTGTCATGCAGAAATTTGCATATCTATGCACCAATTTCTTGCCTCCTGACAGCCTGCCTCCACTGCGCAATCCCTGCTGAATAAGACCCCTGAATGAATTCAAATTGGCCTTGCCTTGACTGCGCAATCCTCATTGGCATCTCTAGTGTGTGTCAGATGCATTGAATGCATCACTGTAGTGACAACATATAGTCCATCTCACCCTTTCACCTATCTCTCCACTGGGTCTCCATTGGAACTGACATGCAAGTAGTTAACTGCTGTATTTGTTTAGTTATTAGTGAGTTATTAGTGGAAATATGGCAGAGAGAAGGTGAACTGTTTCTGTCTCAAGGAAAGTATGCTTGGGATATACTTGGTAAGTTTCACATGGAGGACTGCAAGCCATGGATAATCCTCTTCCAGGAAATTGATTCACTAAACTCTCACTAGTGTATCTTTCAGTTAGACTAGATACAACTAACTCAACTGAGTTTAACTCACTTAACTGAGTTAAACTAAATAACAGCTCCCGTAACTACTCTTCCAACTCTGTCATAACTTTGCCACTTCAGTTCTAAATGAGTCCTCCATGCATGAGCCACCAATAACCCTAGGAATTGTGTAATTCCTCCAGCCCACTAATTTTCCAAATCTATTCACTGAAATAAAGTGCTCCAAGAGAATAAGTTGATATTTATTTTCGGATTATTATTAAGGGCTAATAATAATCGACATGCACCTATATTTATATTGACGATCTATAAATAGACTTCACCCAATATTCTAAAAATAGTATTTCATCTATTTTTCACATTTGACCAACCATCTACAAATAGCATCCTCCAACTTATAGAATATGTTCACCATGTCTAAAAATAGACATACACCTAAAAATATCCTGTGGGCCCCACTTAGTGAAGGTGCTTACATTTCACTAAGCTCATCATCTTGTTGAATCTCAACACTCACTCTCAACAAGATAGGGATTATCCTTCACCCTGATCCTGCCTCTATGGTATTCGGATTTGCTCCTATCGAGCGCCTTCGTCAGAATATCTGCATCCTGATCTTCTGTAGGAATGTACTGAAGCAACATGATCTTCCACTGCACACAATCTCTGATATGATGATACTAGATATCAATATGTTTAGATCTATCATGAAACACATGATTAATCAAGATTTTAATGCAACTTTGATTAACACAATGTATCATTGTAGGATCTAAATGTGAACCAAACAAACAGACCAGGATCTTCCTCATGCAGATAGCCTCACATGCAACTTGACTTGCTACCATGTATTCTGCTTCCGCTAAACTAAGTGCCACGAATCTTTGTTTCCTGTTGTACCAAGAAACTGCTATAGATTCGATACTGAAAACCCCTCCTGATGTGCTCTTTCTGTCTGTTGGGCTACCTGCCCAATCTGCATCTGTGAAGCCATGCAATTTCACCTCATCAGTCTGTCTGTACCATAAGCCATACTCAGATGTGCCCTTGAGATACCTTAGGACATGCTTACCTACCTTCCAAAAGAGCTTGGTAGGCTTAACCATCTCTTGTGAAAGATGGTTCACCACATAACATATGTCCGGTCTTGTATTAAATAAATACATGAGAAAACCCACCAACCGTTGATAAAAAGTGGATCCACTACCTCTGCCGATGTAGCATTATCTTTCCTCCAATTTCCTGGAAGAGGATTATCCATGGCTTGCAGTCCTCCATGTGAAACTTACCAAGTATCTCCCAAGCATACTTTCCTTGAGACAGAAACAGTTCACCTTCTCTCTGCCATATTTCCAATCCAAGGAATTAATGAAGGAGGCCCAAATCCTTCATCTCAAACTCCTTTGAAAGATCTGTCTTGCATGAGTGGATCAACTGCTCATCACCCGTTAGTATTAAATCATCAACATAAAGAACAATGATTAAAAGTTTACCCTCCACCACAATTTGGTACAGGTTTGCATCTGCCTCACTCTTGGTGAAGCCAAGTCCAGTGAAATAGCTGTCGATCCGTGTGTACCAAGCACGTGGTGCTTGTTTCAGCCCATACAATGCTCTTTTGAGTCTGCACACATGCGACTCGCTGCTGAAGATCTCAAATCCTTCAGGCTACTCAATGTACACCTCTTCCTCAATAATCCCATTAAGGAACACAGTCTTCACATCCATATGATGAATGTGCCAACCCAGTTGCGCTGAGAGAGCAAGGATGGTCCTTATGGAAGAATACCGTGCAACAGGTGCAAAGGTTTCTTCATAATCAATCCCCTTGATCTGTGAGAAGCCTCAGGCAACAAATCTTGCCTTATACTTCTCAACGCTCCCATCAGCAACTTGCTTTACCTTGTAGATCCATTTTGAATCTACCACTAATTTACCCACCGGCCTTGGAACAATCTCCCAAGCATTATTTCTGACAATGGAGTCATACTCCTCCACCATGGCATCTACCCCTGTCGGCTCCTATGCTGCTTCTTCAAAAGAAGATGGATCTGTCACGACACACTTGCTCATAAGAGCCATGTATCCAGTAAATAAGTCAGGTGACTGTCTCTATCTGTGCTATGATGTAGGGACTCCTACATTCTTTGCCACATCAAGCTTTAGTCTCTCAACTTCTGTGGTACACTTTCTGCCTGTTCTGATGTTTGGTTTCGCATGAGTGGACTCCTCCACTCCATGAATCTCCTCTTGTGGTTGATCCACATCTAGAGGCTCATCTTTGGGAACAAGTAGCTCCTCCTCTGCATGCAAGTGTAACTCCCTCTCAAACGACAACTTCATGGCTTTCACCTCATTGAATTTTATATCCCGTCGCACCACAGTAATTCGACTGTTTTGCAAATACACACGATAATTATGAGGTGTTTATGTGTACCCCATAAATATCCCAACTTCTGCAGTTGGCTCCAGCTTCTTCCTGGCATCCTTTGTCACATGAATGTAAACAAATGAGCCAAAAATATTCAAATGAGAAATATCAGGATTCTTACTAGTAAAATCTTCTTCAGGTGTACTCATGCCAAGTACTCTATGAGGACAACGGTTTTGCACATAAATAGCAGTGTTGCATGCTTCCGCCCACAAGTGCATCGGTAGGCCTTGGTCATGCAGAATAGCTCATGCATCACCCACGATCGCTCTGTTCTTCCTCTTCGTGATCCCATTCTACTGTGGGTTATGAGTTCTCTTCGAATTCCTTCTTTGCTACAGAAGTCTTTGAATTCGTTCGAGATATATTCACCACCATTATTGCTCCACAGAGCCTTCACTTGCTTCCCCGACTCCTTCTCCACCAATGCTTTAAACTCACTGAACTTTGATAATGTTTTGCTCTTCTCCTGCATGAAGAAGATCCAACATCTACGAGAATATTCATCAACAAAAATAACATAATACCTATGTTTTTCTGTTGAAGCAACCGAGAAAGGTCCACACAAGTCTATGTGAATTTTTTCTAGGATCACCGAAGCACGGTTCTCCTTCTCATGAAAGTTGGTCTTCAAAAACTTAGCCATAGTACATCCATTGCACTGATCTGACTGCACAAGGGTACCCTTGGGAAGTCCAGTAGAAATCTGCTACAAAATCTTCAAGGCACCAATGTGAAGATGGCCCAATATCTCGTGCCATAATTCACCCTCATCTCGACTCACCACTTCTTCTTCTTTGCCCATAATTGCAACGTAGCCATCTACCTTCAGCTTGTAGAGATTCTTAACTCGAATCCCTATCCTCTTTGTTTGACCCATTTTTTAATGTCGCATGAAGGTTTTCCCTCGCTGAAAACAACGTCATAACCTCTGTCTTCCAACATTGCGACCGAGACCAAGTTCTTCTTCAGACCTGAAACATGCATAACATATTTCAACATAAATGGTTTACCTGACTCCCTCTCAAAGGTAATGGTTCCAATGCCGGTCGCACTGTATCTACCATCGTTGCCCATCTCTATATGCATTTGGAGATCCTTCTCTTCCAAGTCACTAAACAACTCCTTGTCTCCCGTCATATGGAAAGACACACCACTATCAAGATACCACACTGATCCCATTGCGCTTGAAACCAAGCCTGCGATCAAAGAGAAATCAAGTTCAAATTGGGAGGCTAAGGCCTCACCCGCTGCAGCTCCAGCAACCTTCTTCTTCTTTTTCTGTGGGTAGTTAGTGGCGAGATGCCCATGTTCGTGACAATGAAAACACTTCACTTTGGACAAATCCAGCTTCGTGCCTTTAGCCTCAGATTTTGGATGGGATTTCTTCCCCTTCCCTTTCCTTGCTTTGGTAGCCAAAGTGAAATTCTCCTCATCATCATTCTTCAATGAAGAGCCATCCCTGGTATTCCACCTTATCTCCTCCCGCACAAGATCCGACCAAAGTCGCGCCCAATCTGGAAGTTTCTCCCGTCCATTGACAGAGTCTTCGTAGCTATGCCAACTCTTCGAAAGCCCAAGGAGAGCCAAGCTCACCAAGTCATCATCTGCAACTGTAATCCCCACACTTCTCAGTTCATCCCTACATTGGACAAACTTCGTGAGATATTTTGTAATACTGTCGCCCTTCTCCATTTTTATTTTCTGAGCTTATCTTTCAGCGCCAACTTCCTATGGTTGCTGCTGCTTTGGAAAAGATCTGTCAAATCCTTCCACATTGCAAATGGAGTGGCTTTCCCATGAATGCTTGACACAATATGGTCTTTCACACCTTCCAATAGAATTCTTCTTGTCTTTGCTACCTTCTTTTGCCATGCGTCAAGTCCTGCAGCATCGCTAGAAGCAGGCTTAGGAACATCGCTATCGATGAACTCCTTCAGTCCATTATCTTCACGCACCGCCTCCATCCTATCTTTCTAGGCTATGTAATTTGAGCTACCCTCAAGGGCATACTCCAATCGCAACCCATTGAAATACATTTCAATGAATACTCAACAGTCGCACCAAGAAATTTATGCAGCAAATTCGAATTGTCCACCAGCACAAAACTCAACACTTATTCACAATTGCAATCTCCAGTGATCAATACTACTCTAATACCATGTAGAAATTTATTAATACTGATGTATTACCAAATTCTCCTGATCTAACAATATTTATCTTCTTGCTAAATACATAATCCTTCCACTGTTAACCTTGCGGAAATTAAAAACTCAATTGCAAACGCATGTGAATAAATTCAATCGCACATAACATAGTTGTTTAACACGAAACCTTAAAGCTAAAAACCCCAACTATCATGTATTATGTATATCAATGGAATCATGTAATAATCTCATACAAAGCTTAGTACATCAAGCTCTTAGTACAGTCAACAATCATTACACACTGTCATGCAGAAATTTGCATATCTATGCACCAATTTCTTGCCTCCTGACAGCCTGCCTCCACTGCGCAATCCCTGCGGAAGAAGACCCCTAAATGAATTCGAATTGGCCTTGCCTTGACTGTGAAATCCTCATTGGTGTCTACAATGTGTGTCAGATGCATTGAATGCATCACTATAGTCACAACAAATAGTCCATCTCACCCTTTCACCTATCTCTCCACTGGGTCTCCACTGGAACTGACATGCAAGTAGTTAAATGCTGTATTTGTTCAGTTGTTAGTGAGTTATTAGTTATGAATTAATTAAATAATTAATTCACTAAACTCTCACTAGTGTATCTTTTAGTTAGACTAGATACAACTAGCTCAACTGAGTTTAACTCACTTAACTGAGTTAAACTAAATAACAACTCCCGTAACTACTCTTCCAACTCGGTCACAACTTTTCCACTTCAGTTATAACTGAGTCCTCCATGCATGAGCCACCAATAACCCTAGGAATTTCGTAATTCCTTCAGCCCACTGATTTTCCAAATTTGTTCACTGAAATAAAGTGCTCCAAGAGAATAAGTTGATATTTATTGTCGGATTATTATTAAGGGCTAATAATAATCGACATGCACCTATTTTTAGATTGGCGATCTATAAATAGACTTCGCCCAATATTCTAAAAACATAATTTCATATTTTTTTCACATTTGACCAACCATCTAAAAATAGCATCCTGCAACTTATAGAATATGCTCACCATGTCTAAAAATAGGCATACACCTAAAAATAGCCTGCGGGCCCCACTTAGTAAAGGTGCTTACTTTTCACTAAGCTCATCATCTTGTTGAATCTCAATAATCAAGACATTTCTTGTAGTGAGGGGAATGGATAGTTTTCTTGATCCGACAAATACATTGCAGAGGAGGCATCGAGAAGTTCAGAGAGGTTGTGAAGTGCCACGCTGGGCAGCGTAGAGCTAAGTTGAGGCAACACAGAGCCTCTGAGGAATTCATAGTTCTGCTGAGGAGAAGTCTAGATCTAGTGTCTAGAGTCAGGATGTGAGACTAGAGGGTCGAAGATCTGAGTCTCCATTTAGCAGATCGATCAGCTAGAGGGGTGACGCAATCCCTAGAGGTTGTGACGCAGAGCTAGCACAGTGACTACATAGAGGCATCACAGAGGCAGCGTGGGGTTAGCCATTCATAGGTTGGATAAGTGTCAGATCACCAGTGATAGTGTGAGATCATTTCTCACTATCTCTTTGCCAGATTTTTCTCTGTATCAGATTTTCAGTTTGCGCATCCAAAGATTTGTATTCAGAAACTACTACATAATAATTAAAAACCTTCAACTACTGCGCCGGTTTTCCAGGACATTGTCCAAAAACAATAGTGTTCATTGAGTTTGTTTATTTATTTCATGCTCAGTATTTTGTTTCTGTCTTATTTTTATGTTGTGAATGTTGCATTAGAATTTATTTCGATCTTTACTATGTAACACCATAAATAACTTGATTCAACAATAACAAGTAGAAGAAATAATATCGTTTGTTGCAGTAAGGATTACGATTGAGAAATTTTCATAGGAAGAGGCAGAAATAAGTGTGTGTTGGGTCTAGAAGCAAGAGGAAGAGAAAATAAAAGTTTTGGTGAAGGAATCTCTCTATTTCGTGCTCTCTCTTGGGAGATCAAAGTCTCCAAATTTTTTATGTTGATGCTACTGAAAAATCTGCGACACTGCTAGAGGACTAGATGTTGCTGCTGCTAGGTCAAGATGTGGAAGGCTAACTTGGTTTGGAGGGAAATATTGGCTTGATTCTAGGGTAAAGAGTCTCAAAGAAAATTATTGAAAGGAATAATTATCTTGACTGGGTATTTCCCCTCGAGGGGGGTTTTGCCTTGGCATAGTGCCTATATCTTGTGTCTCTTGTTTTCATCTTCATATACACATAATATGGTAATTTATTAATGAAAGATAAGATAATAAAGAAGTAAAAGAAGGCAAAACATTCACAAGTAATTATCAAGATCAAAGAATCAAATCCTAATATAACTGCATTTATTCTTCAACATGGTATCAGAGCTAAGGTCAGGAAGGATTGAAGATCACTTTGTTGGCATGGATTCTCCCTCATTGAATCTCTACATAAGGATGGGTATCAACTCTACTAGGAGATGGATCAAGAATCTCTTCCACTACCTATTCATAAAATTCAAAGGTCAAGGACTTTTGGCTACCTTGGAGGATCTCTCCATGATGATAATGCATGGATCATCGATAGTGGAGTGTCAAGGCACATTATTGGAGAAAGTAATCAACTACATACACTATCAAGAGAACCATCCTCTCATATAGTAGAATTGGGTGACAACAAAAGCTATGTTGTGAAAGGCTTGGGATCAACCTCATTGGAATTAGAAAGTGGATCAAAGTTGCACCTCAACAACATACTATATGTTCTAGGTTTGAAAAAGAATTTTCTTTCTATTTCTTGATTAGGATATAAAGGTGAAAGAATTGCATATCACGCCCATACATACTCAGGAGGGGAAACTCCCTTAATAATGAGTCTGCCCAATATCAATGCTTTTATAAAAAAATATAGCAATCATCTATGCAGAACTAAAAAATCTAAGCCTACATACTTTATTTTCAAAATTTACAATTTTATAATTTCTACCCACAATCGTGCACAGGTTGACCCTGCTGCACATTATCAGGTCATGTCATGCACTGCCTGACCCTGCTGCACGACCCCTGTGTCACTACCTGAACGTGTTGACCTACTGCTGCCGGACTGGTTACTTCGGGTTACATCCTGCACGAGCTATGTGCACGAGCTGAATCTGCCACACTGTTCCTGCACATCGTAACACTCTACCACAACTCCGTCGAAACCTTAGTCCTCTTGCACACTCCATTATTTTCCACAGTGTTGTAGCCGCTACAACACCACCCAAAATTTTGGGTATATTTAAAATTTTGGGTCCCCCTATGCTCGCTTAGTCATTAAGGTCTTTCACCGAACCTGCAGTCAGTGACATCCCAACGACCTATCTCCAACCCCTCATAAGTGGTCTCGCCATCATGATCAGATGCCGTTGTTGCAATCACGCCATATGTGGGAAGGATCATCTAGCGTATGCCCAAACATTCTTACCACAGTCGCGCCATGTGTAATGAGATTGCCATGTATACGTTTGAATGGAAACCTTTTGTGTATTGACAATTAAAGGCCCTCCCGCTGTAGGTCATTAAGCATGTTGTTTGAATACTTCTCTTAAGCTTGTTAGTCTCATATGTTTTATCTGTGGCCATCATTATCGAAGAGTAATTATGATATTGTAATATTCCACGCAGGTCGACGCCACGGGTGACAAACTCCTCAATCTTGTCATGACATCGAGGGCAACAAAATTGAGCTCAGCAACAAGGCCAAAGTTGCGGAACAGGGGAGGAGGAAGAGCTAACGACCAGTACTGTTAAAAGGAGGATAGCGTGATACATGTTGATCGGAGAGAACCTTCTATGTCACTGATGCAAAATATTTCTTCACTCGTGCGCACCAGATGCTTAAAAGCGCTCCATCGGAAATGTCTAGATCCTGCACCATACCATCTAAATGTCGATGGGCGCACGCAAATAAACGTATTTTGCCACTTCGATGAATCTAGCCTGAAGTATAGCCCGGTGAACAAAGCCGACTCAGAAGATTCCCCTAGAGAACGACGATCTCATTCAAGGCTTCTCCATGCCGAGATACAGTGCAAAAGCGCAAATGTTGATGGTGACAAGACAATCACACAGCTAAAGGGTTTCTTCCATTGGCTGTAGTTGAATGAAATGGTTCGCAGGTTCAACATACGTCAAGGATAAGTATTTTGAAAGATCATCACTGTCAATTTGGTGATTAAGTCTGGATTTACTTCTTTCAGTGCCTCATCTTCCATCAAAGTACAGGTGTAGGTTGGTCGGTGAGATTTAGGCTTGATTGTTCAGGCATTGGTGCATTACAGTTTTATCACAATATCTAAACGCACCTTTTGAGAAGCAATCTTTGTTGAACCTAAGCTACACAGTGGACACACGCGATGGACCAAGGTTGTGGTTTTGACATTATATAACTAAAACAAGGAAAATGAAAACCACATGGTGTCGAAATCATAAGAGACCATGGAGCAACTATGTGAAACCATGGCACATAGGCACACATTTGATGGGCCAAGGTTACATTGCAAGTTAAAACCAAGGCGCAAGACCATGTGGGTTCCAAAACATATAAAATGGTGAGCCAAGACTATATGGAAACATTACTAGTGAGCTCAAATATTTCCATAGCGCATATAGTGATCAAAGGTTATTTTTAAAACATGGAGCGGGCGCAAAGGTCGATGGTGGATGTTTGGAGCCATATACAAATGCAGCTATCAAAGTTACGTGGAAACATAGCGCAAATAATGCATGGATTGAATAGACATGTGTACGCAGCAGTTGTGTTCGAGCACAGTCAAAGAGCCATACATGTCGAGGTTTTAAACCTGTGTTAAAACATTTGAAGCAAATATATGGGGTTTTAAACGATCGTTGGCCAGTTTTCCAGCTCGGTAAATAAATGGAGCAGATATATTATTTAGTGACCAAAAACTTATATTGTTGTAACAAACCCATAGTGACGTGTTACCATGACTTTGGTGCGTTGGAAACATGGCGCAGTCATGCGTAGACATGTTACGTGGAGCCAATAATTCGATGGCACGATTCAATCTATGCTGAAGCATTTGAGGCAGACATATAAGGCGGTCAAATCTACGTTTAAAATGGTGGAACGAAACCAATGTTTACGTTGCATGGGCGCAAATGTTCGATTGGTTTTGACCAAATACATACATTTGGTGATCCAACTACAGTGCGATGTTAATAATCTACAATCATGCGTAAGCGCTGCGAGAATAATATGGTTTTCGAAGCATGTAACGTTGGAGGAGCAAGTCATATAGACTAAACAAAGAAAAGGCATTACGAATGAGTTTGAAGGTTCGAAGGCGTTTCCAATTTCCGGTCAATGTTATGGAGCAGATATATAAATACATATTCAGCGGTGCAAAATCGGGGTTTACACATGGCACCGTGCAATCACTATCTCTGAACGTTCAATAGTCCGAAGTCGTGTTACATTACGTGGAGCCCAACGTTCGGTTTTTACCTTGCATGGAGCCAACGTAAATGTTATACATAGCTCCAGGATGCCATCATCGTTAAGCCAAAGGTTGTAAACAATAATTGTTGTTCCATGTGGACCAATGTCATCGAACTGCTTCATAAGCTCAGTTTCTGATGCATATGGAGACCACTGCAAGATTGTGGCCAATTTTTTGGTTCAAGTACCTTCTGTGCTGCGAACTAACATTCTCGGTCCTTCATGATCTGATGGAAGCTCGAAATCAACCATTGTAACAATGATGTTGTCCTGCGCAGTCTTCCTCAAGAATGTATAGGAAAGGAGCCCAATACTCTGTGTTGAAGAGCTGCCAGAAGAACTTCGGGTGAAAAAAATTGCATCTGCTCCTAGCCTCATCATGCTTGTTTTGAAACCATTACCATATTGTCCAATGTTAGTATTTGTGTTCTTCATGGAGTATCCCAAGCTCATACACCGCCGGATGGATTCAGGATCCATACCCCCTCCATCATCCTGAAAAAGTAAAGCATCGCTGTAATCTCGTGGGTTAAAATTTTGGTCTGCTTTAACATAAGTTGCACCATTTCGGATCTCATCAACTGCATTATCAAAAAGCTCTGCAATCGCTCCAAATTTCCACTTGTGGGAGGTTGCATTAGAATGAAGAAATTTAGGGTGTACACGAACATGCTCCATTCCACCTGTTATAAATCTCTTTTGTGTAGATTGAACATCATAACATTCTCCTGCTCTCCAAAACTGGTGAAAACCATTTTCTCGGGGAATAAATCCTATGACAAACCATGGTGATATGTCATGATAACTGTGGTGCGTTACAACCAAAGCGTGAAGGGAATAAAGCATACGTGTCAAACCATGTTTTAGCGGTGCAAGAACTCGTGAAATGGTGCAACGAAACCACATGGATGCGTGACATGGAGCCAAGGTTGCGATGGCAAGTTTTCGACCTACGCTAAAAGGTTTGGAGAAGATATATTTTCTGATCCAAAAGTCGTGTTTCTACGTGGCAGCAGGCTGTTATAATACGTTGATTAGTCAAAGCCGCATGAATGAAATTTCCAACGTATCTATCTCCAAGTCTGCATGGCAACCGTTGTAAAAGGACCATGTGTTTCTCGTAAGTATACAAGGATATCGCGCTGAAATAGAATCCGAATGATTTATGCCGAATTCTGTAGCCCCGACGACGATATTCCAGGAGAGAATCGCTCCTCTGCATTGGTTACATTTAGAAAAAACGTTATCGCCACATATTCGCTGACTACGTCGAGCTGTTTCCACAGAGCTCAATCTTCAATGATTCCTAAAGCGCTTGCTGTTACTATGTCCAGAGGCACTGAAACCGGATCTTGCATTCCACATAGATTGATTCGAGACGGTTTGTAGTGTTTTCAATTGCATGCCCATGAGCACAATGATCGAAGCAAAGGTTTTCAAACATTAGAGGCTGAATGGCAGAAACTATATACAGAGGACTATTTTATGGCGGTCCTGGGGGAGGAGCTGCACTGTACAATGCGTTGTTACCTGGAAGAGGTAGCACGCCATCGAAGCTTGGAAGAACCCATTTGACAGTTAGTGCTAGATCACGAATGCCACTGTCGTTGAGATCTTTGGGAAGTTGAGATGGCTTCCTACCTCATCACTGATATAGAATCGGAAGCAAGGCTGCTATCGGTTTGTCGCTTGGTCCCTTTAGCAGATGAGAGCATCATAAAAACAAAAGTAATCGTGCAGGAGCATGATAAAAACAAAATTAATCGTGCAGGTGGAAGTCGGTCTACAGGGTTACCAATGGATGTTTTATAATAGCTAGCCCAGGGACGAGATCTTAATATGGTGGCTCTGGAGCCGCGCAAAGGAAAAATTTTAGTTGGGCTAGCTATGATTTAATGATCCGAACTGACCAGCCCTCATTGTATAAGACTGTTATAAGCCCTGCCTAGATCGCCATACCTGACCAGTTCTCCTCAGTCAAGATACCCGAGATTCTCCAATGGAAGATGACAAGTACTGCTCCTCTAATGGATGGGAAAATCGATGAGCATGAAAACCTACGATGAACACTGAGAACATAAATGAAGAAGCTCGTACCTATCAAACAATTTAATCCAAGACTTGAAGAGAACCTTATGCGTGGGGAAGATGATAATCCTGACAGAAAAGGGGCACAGAGAAAGCTTACCCTAGCCATTCTCTCAGACGATTCAGTAGTTGACCACACAGGGGTCTAAGTTATTATTTTCATTCTTACAATTGATTAAAATGCCCTTAGCATTATTATTATTATTCCATCATGAAGATATGTGACCTGTGTTATTTTATTGCAGGAGGAACCACTCTGTTTACACATAAGAGCCAAGGTTTTCCCTAGCAAACAAGGGGACATTTTCAAAACAAGTAGATGCTGGCGAAACTTCAAAGAACTCACTGATCTGCCCGAGGTCGCATGTCTGCCCAAGTGGTCACAAGTCGAAAATCTGACGAGGTCGCAGGTCGCATGTCTACCGAAGTGGCGAGGTCGCAAATCCCAGCAGGTCGAAGGGTCGCATTGCTGATTGTTCCCGAAATTTGCGACCCCGCGACCCAGCGACATAGTCGCAAGGTCGAAAGGTCGCATGTGCATCTGTTTTCACGATCCGCGACCCCGCGACCCAGCGACCTAGTCGTAAGGTTGCAAGGTCACATGTGCATCTGTTTTCACAATCCGCGACCCCGCGACCCAGCGACCTAGTCGCAAGGTCGCAAGGTCGCATGTGCATCTGTTTTCACGATCCGCGACCCCGCGACCCAGCGACCTAGTCGCAAGGTCGCATGTGCATTTGTTTTCACGATCCTTGACCCCGCGACCCAGCGACCTAGTCGCAAGGTCGCAAGGTCGCACCTTGGACATTTTCTTACAACCTGCGACCCCGCGACCCAGTTAGGTCGCAGGTCGCAGAAAATACTGGGTCGCAAGGCAGCCCAACAGTCAAGAAGATGAAAAGTCAAGAAAGCCCAAAGGGCAGGTTTTGTTTTATAAATACTCCTTCGGGAGCTTGTAAACAGATCTTTTGAGGGGGACTCGAGCTGAGTACATTGTATTACCAGTAGATTATACATTTAATGATGAATACAATCATTTTGTAAAATCTCTTTGTGGATCTGGTGTTGTTTTATGTACGAGCACTCTTGAGTATTATATTTTCAGTTTTTGAACATCTTTAGATTAAGGGAACTGTACTTTAATTCAGTGCACAGTTACATAACAGTTTGCTGAGTATGTTAATGGTGGTTGAGTTATTTCACTTTCTTGGCGAATGCTGATGACTTTGTTTATCTGCGTTTGTGTTATCATTTAAAGCTTTTAGGAAGTGAAGGGTGTTCTCGCCATGAGGAACTGTTTCTTTCATGGTCAGAACAGCTTACAGGCATGAACCTAATGAAGTGCTGCTAACAACACTTCCTTCGGTCTTCATGCTTTATTATTTTTCTCTTGCTACTCATAGTGTCGTATGTACATTTAATGCATTAAGAATATGTCTTGTATCAGTCAATTAGGTGTGTATTCACTATTTTATCGAGTTTAAGCGAGACCCAAAGCAAAGGAGAAATTAGTGGTAGCCGGACCCACACCTCGGATGGGATCCCTAATCCAAACGGTTCAAGGTCTAATTGGGACCTTTTACCGGGGAGATCCCCTGCTGTTGGACGGGACAGATTTTCCCGTCAACACACAGTCGACACGTATTTGTGCAGTGGGTCACTATGTGCCATGGGCGCTTGACCCGACTCCACCTGAATCTACCCGCAGTCGTGGGCACCTCGCTGAAGCTCGGTGACCCGACTGACCTATCGTTCAGAAAACCGCAGAAACCCCTTAATTCATCTCAGCAAACTTCGGTCTCAACACTCTGCCCTACTTTCCTCTTACCTCACCTTCACCCTTCACCTTCGAGCTATCTCCTTGAATGCTTTTTCGAATGCTTGATCAAATGATTGTTTGAAACATCGACCTCCATCGTGTATTAATACACCTCCATGTGGTCTCGTTCACAAGGGTCACCACTCTTGAACGATTCGGCCCACCATAACACCATGCGTCGACCTACACCATTCATACATCGGCCAACACACTTTTAAACTATGTGTCGACCCCTTCTCACGGTATAAACCAACATCACATATCGATGTTCTTGATCTTCTTCCCTGTTTTATTTTCAACCAAGGCTTTAAAGGAGCAGAACCATTTGAATACTTCATCCTTCTTCTTCAAGAATTATATCCATTTTTTGCACGAGAAGTCTTCCACAAAAATAGCATAATACAAGTATCCTCCCACAGATGTTACGAGAAACATCCAGAGAAATCATAATGAATCAATTGAATTATATTGGTAGTCTTGCTTTCACCTGAGGGGAATGGTCCCCTTGTATGTTTCCCTTCGGCACAAACCTGACAAACACCTTCATAATCAACTGTGAAATCAAAAAACCTGCGACCATCTTCCTTACTTCAGGAAGAGCTTTATAATGAAGGTGAGAAAACCTCTGGTGCCATAGTTCGAATTGAAGAGTTGTGTTGCATGTCATGGCTTCCAACAGACTTCCTCCAACCTGATAAAGTGTATCAACCCTGAAACCAAGATTGAATGCTTCTTTTAAATTCCTCTTCCAAACACGTACCTTTCTATCAATAAATAGCACCTAAATCCTTTATCTTCCATCACCAAAATAGACACTAAATTATTCTTCAAGTCGGGTACATATAACACATATTTTAGCTGAAGGACCTTGATTTAGACAAAGAGTCGCAATCCCTGTCCCTTTCACGGGATAGGTGGAATTGTCTCCAAGTATAATTTCCAAATTGGTTTCATTTTCAGTCAAATGTGTGAGTGTCTATTTGTAACCAGTGAAGTGCCTTGAGGCACCACTATCAATCAACCAATAATCCAGTGTGTTAGGAGGAGATGTAGTAGAGAAGGAAGATATAAGAAGAATTTTTTTCTTGTTATATACAGAATTAGATTCATCATACCCAAAGTTTCTTGACCTCTTGGAAGGTTAACCATTTCCATTTCATGTAGAGGGAGCCTTTCTCTTTCCTTTGTTGTTGAACTTGTTGTTCCTTTGATTTCCATTTCCCTTGAAGTTGTTGTTGTTGTAGTCATCATCTCGGGGTGTATCCCTTTTATTGGGACATTCTTTAGCATAATGGACAACCCTGTTACAATTATAAAATCTACCCTTCCTTCCTTCTTTGAATCTTGATCTTCCTTGACATTGATTTCTTGGACCAACATTATTCTTCTTCTTTACATGAGTGGAGAAAGCAGTAGGATCATTTCTATTTGAGGGCTTTTCTCTCTCCATCATCCTCGTCTCCTCTTGAGTGAATCTCGTCAACAATTCATCAAAATCCGGAATCGTGTTATTGTTGAGAATAGTGGTATTGAATACATACCATGCCCGGGGAAGACCTTCAAGAGAAATAAGAGTGAGCTCTTGGTCAGCTATGATCTCTCCAATAGATAAGAGATCATTTTTTATTTGGGTAATCCTCATAAAGTAGGATTGGATGGATTATCCCTTATCCATATTAATGTCCTCCAACTTGTTATTTGATTTGCATTAGTAGCCCTGAACATGCCAACCAACTTGTCATACATCTCCTTAGATGTGCCCATCTCAAAGATATAAGCAACCAAATGCTTGTGAATAGAATCCCTAATGATATTTTTCGCTTTGACTTCTCATTTCTTGTACATTGTCTTAGTGGCAGTCGATGCATTAGAAGGAATCTTAGTAATATTTCCCTATACATAGTCCATAACTTCTTGTTCCTCCAAATTCAAGTCCAAAGACATTTTCCAAGCATGATAATCAGACTTATCATTGAGCTTCTCATCATATTTGAAGTATGACAAGGAAGCCATTGACCCTTGTCCTTGTCCAATATATTTTAGTGATTTCTCTTCTCACTCTTGCTTGGGCTTTGTCTTCACCTCGCCTCTGATACCATGTAAATTTTAGATAACAATGGTATGTTTTATGCTTAGAGAAATTTACTTCAATCTTTTCTTATTAGCCCAATATCAATTTCTAGATTAGCAATCACATTATTATTGACAATAAATGGTGATAGAACATAAACAAATAACCAGAAAACAAGCCAAGACAAGAGAACACAATATTTGGCAGATGCCAGGGAAAAACCCCAATGTGGGGAAAACCCTTTGATCAAATCTCCTTATTATTCTTCAAAATTTCAGCAAAGAGAGAGTACAATATACAAAATTCACTTGCCCAAAACTTCGGTCAAACAACAGTCAATAGGATGCCCTAACTAGAGAGTCAACGTTGCTCAAATAAACAAGTTGACTCCACCAAATGATCTTGGTCAAACTTAGTCAATGCCGGTCTCCAACAGTGATCCTAATCTGCCCAAAACAGATCCGAAAAACATAGTCAAACTCAGTCAACTGAAAAGTCAACTTTGTGGTCAACTGTTACAGTCAATGTTGTGGTCAATGCTGTGGTCAAACTGCCTAGAATTCCTCGGTTTTAATGCCAATAGCTGTGGCCTAAAGAGACTAAAATTATGCCATGAAAAACACACCTTTTGGAGATGGTTTGACCCAAAGTAAATGTTGGTCAACACCATGTTGTTTAGCCTTAAAAAAGTCTGAAAATTGCAGCCTTCCTTTGACATGTGCAAGGAGAGAAAGAGACTCCAAGTTGTTGTATGAACCAATGAGAGAGAGAGATGATAAGATGTGTTGAGTGATGTCCAAAATGAGGAATGAGTCTCTCTTATGTATATCCTTCAATGAGGGGTGGAGACACATCTATTGGGGCTTCTGAGCCTACAATACATTTCTGGCTGACCTTGACAATTTGCACGTGTGAGAAAATAAATTCAAAATCCAACTTCTGCTCATCCAAACAAGATGATCATTAGATCAATATTGCACCTCTCAGAAACAGGAATCCAACAAAAATATTATCTCCATCATATGAGCTGGGAAAATTGGATTTTGGCCCTAGTTTCCAATTTTAACACTCCCTCTCAACTAGGGAGAACTTCACCCATCAATCCATCAATAAACCTGTGCAATCCTGCCATCCTATACCATCCTGTCATCTTGTGTCATTCTGCCATCCTTGTAATCTGCTTTTCTCTGCTTTGCTAAACCATGAAGAAATAATGAAGAATATTTGATCGAGAGTGAGTCACAAGACCTTTCCACTCTCCACTGACATGAAGTCAGTCTAAAGGTAAAAACCTCAACCAGACTTGATCCCAAATCAAGTTGTCGGACACAACCCATCCTAGCATAGATATTACGACAATAGACGATGCATCCAGTGGTAGTGCTATGGTCTCTATCCTCATTTCCCAACTCATTGGCCAGATGAGAGGTACTTCCCATGAGTCCCGGACTACATGGGTAGGATGTATGTGGGGCATAGATCAAAAGAGGGTGAAATAGCTCAATATCATAACGGTGGGGAATAGCACACCAATAAGGAAAGGCAAACCTCGCCCTATGGTTTCTCATAGCTCCAAGAAGCTACCCCAAGCCCCCCGGAAATCCAAGAGCTCAAAGTCAAACTATAGGAGGACCCTCATAGGAGGGTTTATCCATGACTCCAAGTTTCTCACAAAATGATAAGAATTTGACCTTCCTAAGGGGTTTCATGAGAATATATGTGACCTACTCATTAGTCCCAATGTGATGGAGCCTTACGACACCTCGTTGTACCATATCCCGAATAAAGTGATACCTGATATCAATATGCTTGGAGCAGTTGTGGAACACAGGATTCTATGAAATTAAAATCCCAATTTTGTTTTCGCAATAGATCATGGTGGTATCCAAAACATGCCCAAACATATTATTGAAGAGCTTCCTCAACCAAAGAACTTCAAAACAGGCCATACTTGCTGCAATGTATTCGGCCTCAACGGTGCTCAAAGAAACCGATTTTTTCTCCCTGCTCATCCAAGAGATCAAATCAGAACCTCGAGTGAAGCAACATCCATATGTGCTCTTACAATCCACCACACTACCAGCCCAGTCGGCATCAGTATATCCATGTATTTTCAACCAAGGCCTTGAAGGAGCGGAACCATTTGAATAGTTCATCCTTCTTCTTCAAGAAGTATATCCAATTTTTCGACAGAAGTCATCCACAAAAATAACATAATACAAGTATCCTCCAAAGGATGTTACGGGCAACATACCAGATAAATCACAATGAATCAATTGAAGTATGTCGGTAGTCTTACTTTCACTTGACGGGAATGGTCCCCTTGTGTGTTTCCCTTCGGCACAACCATGACAAACACCTTCATGATCAACTTTGAAATCAGGCATACCTGTGACCATATTCTTTTCTTCGGGAAGAGATTTGTAATGAAGGTGAGCGAACCTTTAGTTCCATATTTCAGATTTAAGAGTTGTGTTTCATGTCATGGCTCCCACCGGACTTCCTCCAACCTGATAAAGTGTATCAACCTGGAAACCAAGAGTGAATGCTTCTTTGAAATTCCTCTTCCAAACACATACCTTTCCATCAATAAATTCCACCTTGAATCCTTTATCTTCCATCGCCGAAATAGACACTAAATTCTTCTTCAAGTCAGGTACATACAACACATATTATAGATGAAGGATTTGATATTGATTTAGATGAAGAGTCATAGTCCCTGCCTGTCCCTTTCACGGGATAGGTGGAATTCTCTACAAGTATAATTTCCAAATTGGTTTCCTTTTCAATCAAATGTGAGAGGGCCTCTTTGTAACCAGTGAAGTACCTTGAGGCGCCAGTATCAATTAACCAATTATCCAGCGTGTCAGGAGGATATCCAACAGAGAGGGCAGATATAAGAAGAAATTACTTTTTCTTGTTATCTACAACATTACATTCATCATACCTGGAGTTTCTTGACCTCTTGGAAGGTTGACCATTTCCATTTCATGTAGAGGGATCCTTTCTCTTTCCTTTTTTTTTTAACTCATTGTTCCTTTGATTTCCATTTCCCTTGAAGTTGTTGTTGTTGTTGTTGCCATCATCTCGGGGTGTATCCCTTTTATTGTGATACTCTATCATAATGGCCAAACCTGTTACAATTGTAACATCTACCCTTACTTCCTTTTTTTAATCTCGATCTTCCTTGACCTTGATTTCTTGGACCAACATTATTCTTATTCTTTGAATGAGCGGAGAAGGCAGTATGATCATTTCCATTTGAGGGCTTGTCTCTCTCCATCATCCTCGTGTCCTCTTGAGTGCATCTCGTCAACAATTCTTCAAAATTAGGAATCGTGTTATTATTGAGAATAATGGTTTTGAATACATACCATGCCCAGGGAAGACCTCAAAGAGCAATAAGAGTGATCTCTCCGTCAGCTATGGCCTCTCCAATAGATAAGAGATCATTTTTTATTTCGTTAATCCTCATAAAGTAGGATTGGATGGATTTTCCCTCATCCATCTTGATGTCCATTAGCTTGTTCCTCAAAAATAGAATTTGATTTGCATTGTTAGCCCTGAACATGCCAACCAACTTGTCATGCATCTCGTTAGATGTGCCGAGCATAGAGATATAAGCAACCAAATGCTTGTGAATAGAATCTTTGATGATCTTCTTCGCTTTGAATTCTCCTCTCTTGTACTTTGTCTTAGTTGCAACCGGTGCATTAGAAGGAGGCCCAGTAATCTTTCCCTGTACATATTCCATAACTTCTTGTTCCTGCAAATTCAAGTCCAAGGACATTTTCCAAGCACGCTAATCAGACTTATCGCTGAGCTTGTCATCAGATTTGAATTATGATGAGGAAGCCATTGACCCTTTTCCTTTTCCAATAGATTTTAGTGATTTCTCTTCTCACTCTTGCTTGGGGTTTGTCTTCACCTAAGCTTTGATACCATGTTAATTTTAGATAACAATGGTATGCTCTATGCTTAGATAAATTTACTTCAATATTTTCTTATTAGCCAAATATCAATTTCCATATTAGCAATCACATTAATATTGAGAGTAAATGTTGATAGAACATAAACAAATAACCAGAATACAAGCCAAGACAAGAGGACACAATATTTGGTGGATGCCAAGGAAAAACCCCAATGTGGGGAAAATATTTTGATCAAATATTCTTAGTATTCTTCAAAAGTTCAGTAGAGAGAGAGAGTACAATATAAAAAATTCACTTGCCCAAAACTTCAGTCAAACAGCAATCGAAAGGATGCCCTAACCAAAAAGTCAACATTAGTCAAATCAGCAAGTTGACTCCACCAAATGAGCTCGGTCAACCTTAGTCAATATGGCCTCCAACAGTGATCCAAATCAGCCCACAACAAATCTGAAAAACACAGTCAAACTCAGTGAACTAAAAAAGTCAACTCTGTGGTCAAATGTTGTGGTCAATGTTGCGGTTAAACTGCCTAGAATTCTTCAATTTTCGTGCCAATAGATACAACCTAAAGAGACTGAAATTATTCCCTGAAAAATGCATCTTTTGGAGATGGTTTGACCCAAAGTAAATGTTGTTCAACACCATGTACTTCAACCCTAAAACAGTATGAAAATTGCAGCCTTCCTTTCACACGTGCAAGGAGTGAGAGAGACTCCAAGTTGTTGTACGAACTAATGAGAGAGAGAGATGATGAGATGTGTTGAGAGATTTCCAAAATAAGTAATGATTCTATCTTATTTATATCCTTCAATGAGGGGTGGAGACACATCTATTGGGGCTTGTGAGCCTACATTACATTTTTGGCCGACCTTGACAATTTTCACGTGTGAGAAAATAAATTCAAAATCCAACTTTTGCTCATCCAAAAAAGATGATCTTTAGATCAATATTGCACCTCTCGGAAAGAGGAATCCAAAAAAAATATCATCTCCATCATATGAGTTGTGCAAAGTGTATTTTGGTCCTAGTTTCCAATTTTAACAAAGTTGCACCTCAACAACATACTATATGTTCCAAGTTTGAAAAGAATTTTCTTTCTATTTCCTATTTAGAAGATAAAGGTGAAATAATTTCTTTTGTTGTTGGAAAAGTATTGGTTTGGGGCAAAGACTCTAGCATTAACAAAGCTAGAGTTATTGGAGTTCGTAAAGGAATCTTATACAAGGTTACTACACCATCTCCTAGAGCTTTAGTTCATATGGAAATTGGTCCTATTGAGTTATGGCATAGAATATATGGTCGTCTACACTACAAGTTCATTCCCTCTATTAGTCAATTATTTAATGGCATCCCCAATATAAAGGAAGATCATGAAGGTGTATACAAGGGATGCTCTTATGGAAAGCATATAAGAAAACCATTTCCAAATAGTGAATCTAGGGCCAAAGAAATTTTGGATCTTATTCACTATGATGTATGTGGGCCCATGTCTAATAAATCTCTTGGTGGTCATATCTATTATGTGACTTTCATATATGATAATTCTAGAAATGCATGGCTCTATATTCTCAAAAATAAGGACGAAGTATTTGAAAAATTCAAGGAATTTCGAGTTAAAGTGGAAACCTCACCAAAAAAAGATAAATACTCTTAGATCTGACAATGGTGGGGAATACACTTCCAAGGAACTGATTGAATATTGCAAGGAAGCAGGAATTAAGAGGGAGCTCATTTGTCCCTACTATCCTGAACAAAATGGATTTTTTGAAAGAAAGAATAGGTCTATTGAAGAAGGCATCAAGACAATGCTACTTGATCAAGACCTACCAAAATTCTTATGGGGAGAACCAGCCATGATAGTCGTATACATACAAAATAGAAGTCCCCATAAAAGTATCAAGAACATAGCTCATGAAGAAGTGCTTACAGGAAAGAAGTCAAGTGTGGATTACCTTTGAATATTTGGAAGCCCTGCATACATCCATGTTCTAAAGGAAAAGAGAAATAAGTTGGATTCTACAAGTATAAAATGAATATTCGTCTGATATAGTCTCTCCTCAAAGGCATACAGAATATACATCAAAGAAATAAGGAAAATCGAAGTAAGCAGAGATGCCATATTTGATGAGAGCCAAGCCTACAAGAAGTCCAAAGACATTCCCATAGATTTTTATGACGAAGAATCTCCCATATTCAAAGAAGAATAACTACATCATGAATAACCTACTACAAATCAAGAAGAAGAAGGACCAAGTGAGCCTATTCAACCTATGGTCATCCCAACCACAAGGAAAAGGCCAAATTGGTTAAAATATACTCTACAAGATGCCGAAGGACATGAAACTCCCATAGGAACCTTCAGGGAAAGTAAAATACCGAAGAGATACCCTGGCTATGCTGTATACATGACAAAGCTCATTCAAGTTGAACCATCTACATTTGAAGAATTTATTCAGCAGGATGTCTAGAAGAAGGCGATGCAAGAAGAATACCAATCCATTTTGAAGAATGGAATTTGGGAAATTGACAAATCAATTGTCACATCCAAATGGATCTACAAAATCAAGCATGTTGTTGATGGAAGCATAGACAAGTACAAAGCAAGGTTTGTTGCAAGGGGCTTCTATCAAAAGGAAGGAATAGATTATGAAGAAAACCCTGCACCTATGTCAAGGTATACTACCATTAGATCTCTGGTTTCATTAGCTGCTACAATGGGTTGGAATATCCATCAAATGGATGTGAATACCGCATTTCTAAATGGGACCATTGGTGAGGAAGTATATATAAAACGACCCAAAGGTTGCTAAGTAAATAGTCGAGACTGTCACGTCTCCAAACTCAATAAAGCCCTATATGGCTTGAAGCAAGCTCCTAGGGCATGGTACACGAGAATGGATGCATATCTCCTAAGGAATAGGTTCGTAAAGGGTACTATTGATCCAAATCTATAAATCAAGGTTGTGAATAATAAGCCTATCATTATTCTACTATATGTGGATGATCTATTCATCACAAGTGTGAAGCGAAGAATTGAAGAATGTAAGAAGATGTTGGCAACCGAACTTGAGATGAAGGATCTAGGACTCATGCATTACTACCTGGGTCTCGAAGTATGGAAAAAACTTGGGGAGATATATTTGGGGCAAGGAAAGTACATCATCAAGATATTGCAGAAATTTGAAATGATGGAATCCAAGCCCATGACTATTCCTATGATCACAAATTTCAAGAAGTTACAAGGTTCTAACTCAAGTCTTGTGGGTCCTACCTCCTATTGACAGTTGGTGGCCTCCCTAATGTATCTAGTAAACTTTAGGCCAGATATACGCTTTATAGTAAACATCCTTATTCAATTTCAGTTGGAACCTTGTCATGAACATTAGATAGCTTCCAAACATATATTAAGATATCTTTGTGGTACTATACATCACTTCCTAAACTACAAGAGTGAGGAAGTCAACCTAATTGGCTTCTCCAATTCTGACTTGGGTGGCAGTGAGTCCGATGGAAGTACTATCAGTGGATGCTTCACCCTGGGGTTTGATATGGTATCATGGATGAGTAGAAATCAAGGAATTGTTCTCGTAAGTAGTTCCGAAGTTGAATATGTAGCTGCATGTGAAGTAGGAAAAGAGGTTGTATGGTCAAGGAAGCTCCTAAAAGACTTGTTCAAAATTTCTCTAAGTCCTACTATAATCAACTATTATAATCAAAGCTGCATCAAGATGTCTGGAGATCTCATGTTTCATTCAAGAACGAAGCACATCAACAATAAGTTACATTTCATTAGGAACTTGGTTCAAGATGGGGTCGTAAAGCTGGAGTATGTCCCGACAAATGAACAGATGGACAAAGGCTCTTCCTAACAAAAAGTTTGAATATCTAAGAGACAAGCTTGGTCTAGTAAATATTGATAATTGTATTAATATTAATGATTTGGTAGAGATTGGTTAATCCTTGATCTGTTGGATCAAGTGTGTTTAGGCTTTGCAAGTGAAGCATTGCCTGGAAAGAAATTTGGTCAGCACTTTATGTTGATGTCTGGTAGGGAGGGTGGCATCGGGTGGATGTGCACCTAGTTCGCTAGATTGGTGGTTAGTAAGTAAGCCTGATGGTACCTATAGAGGTTGAAATATTAAGTCCGCCTTAGTCCCAATTGGATAGATTTCCTTGGTCAAGAATCTAGTCCATGGCATTGCGGTGCCTAAACTACTGAGTGGCCAAATGGATAGATTTCCCTGGTCAGGAATCTAGTCCATGGCATTGTGGTGCCTAAAAAAAAATTCTTCATAGTTTCATATAGTTTGAGATCTTTCCATTGTAGATTATGAATACCTCCCTAGTTAAGAGGCAATGTTGAAGATTGTAACTAGGTTCAGTCTTCATAATTATATTTATTGTACTTATCAAAAGAATTAAAGAAATAGGAATTTATATTATCATTTGACATTTATTTTATTATTAAATGACTTATTAAAGCATGGGTTTCATGCTTGGGTCATATTTAGTATAAGGTCCCAATTTTGGACTTCTAGGTTAGACATTACAGATTTATATTGACCCTTCTTGGGCTTTTGAATCATCTAATTATGTTTGTTTTTTAGTCAAAAATGGTTTAGTATCCCTCCACATCAAGTCATCCTTAAGGAGACCAAGTTAGCCTCAAAGGGAGGAATTCGAACCCATCTAAAGGCTATAAAAGCAAGGAGAACAAATTCATTTACTCACTCACTTCTAAAGCAAGTTCGATATTCAATGCATCAGCAGAAAAATTTTGAAGTTAAAGGAATAGGCAGAAGGAAGTGTGAGTTGGGTCTAGAAGCAAGAGGAAGAGAAAATTGAAGTTTTGGTGAAGGAATCTCTTTGTTTGGTGCTCTCTTGGGAGATCAAAGTCTCCAAATTTTTGATGTTGTTGCTACTGCAAAATATGTGAAGATGATAGAGAATTGGATGTTCTTGTTGCTGTTAGGTTGAAGATCTGGAAGGCTGACCTGGTGTGGAGGGAAAGCTTGGCTCAAGTCTAGGGTAAAGAGTCTCAAAGAAAACTATTTAAAGGAATAATTATCTTAACTGGGTTTTCCCCTCGAGGGGGCTTTTTCCCTGGGCATAATGCCTATATCCTGTGTCTCTTGTTTTGATCTTCATACACAAATAATATGGTAATTTATTGATAAAAGATAAGATAATAAAGAAGTAAAATAATCTAACACATTCACAAATAATTATCAAGATCGAAGAATCAAATCCTAATATAACTGCATTGATTCTTCAACAGATCGTAGACTAAAGCGTCCTCTTGTAGTGCTTCTTCCATCCTTCTCACTGCCTCCCTAGTCGGATTCTATATATCCAATCAGATGGACATCATTCCTTGTTAATTTTGGACAACTAGGTCCAAACTCCATGTTGTGATGCTCAGATGAAGATACCAATATTTTTATTGGATTCCTCTTTCGGAGAGGTGCAATATCGATCTAAAGATCATCTTGATCTAATGAGAAGAACAATTACTTTTTATTTATTCAAGATATGTGCAGGTCGGCCTTAAGGTTTTTGCCCCAGCTATTGTGTCACACACCCTCACTGATGGATATATATTGGTCAACGTTGGAGGACATTTTCACTCATCTCATCCTCACACATTTCTCTCTCCTCATCTGATTGGTTCAATGACCTTGGTGGCTCTTCGCTCCACACGTGGTAAAATTCCAGCTGTAGCACATTTCTAATTTCAGTCTAGGGTTTCTACAGAAAACTTTGACCAGTGTTGACTTTGGTCAACGCAAGGTCAAAAGGACCTGAAAGTATCCCAAAATTTTGATTTTCCAAATCTGCATTTTCTGGCACTATTCCCAAGGCAATACGTTGTCTTTTTATTTTATGCGTTGACCTAGCTGCTGCTGTTTAAGTTGACCGTTGACTGAAAACGTTGACTTTTTGGGTTGACTTTTGAGTTGACCATTTGGTTGTCCTAAAGGGTTGTGTGACATTGCTAGTTTGCTAACCATATTGAGACTTTGTTGGTTGAAGCATCATGTTGACCTTCGTAACGCACCAACACACTTATATATTTCTGGCTTGTCTTTTGTCGATCTACAGGTATGTTCTATCAGCATTTTACTTTATTTTTTATGTGGTTGTTGTCTGATATTGAAGAGAAAGTAAATTTGCATCAAGCATAGAACATCTACAAAAATTTACATGGTATCAGAGCTGCGGTGAAGACAAAGCCCTAATTTGTAGCAATCACCGAAGAAGAGGATGGGTTCCTCAAACTACAATGGCTATAAGACTGATGAAAAATTGACTAGGAAGGATGACTTCCATGCTTGGAAGATGACATTGGATCTTAACTTGGAAGACAAAGATGTCATGGACTATGTGCAGGGTAAAATCCAAGAGCCTCCATCCACTGCAACTGCTGCTGCCAAAACAAAGTATAAGAAGGGGGAGATAAAAGCAAAGCTGATGATCAGGGACTCAATTCACAATATTTTGGTTGCCTACATCTCTGAGCTGGGTAAATCCAAGGAGATGTATGATAAGTTGGTCCACATGTTCAAGGCCAACAATGCGAATCAATTCCTATTCTTCAAGAATCAATTGAAGAATCTGAAGAAAGGAAAGGATGAGTCTGTTCAATCATATTTTCTGAAGCTGATCGAGATCAGGAATAATCTGTTGGCTATTGGGGAGACAATAGTTGATCGAGAGATGGTACTCACTGCACTTGGAGGTCTCTCATTTGAATGGCATGTGTTCAACTCTACCATTCTCAATAACAACATGATACCTGATTTTGACGAAGTATTATCGAGATGCTTACAATAAGACACAAGGATGAAGAAATATGAAAATGAAGTAAATGTTGCCTTCGCTGCTTATAATAAGAAGAAGAAACACTTGTCACAAGCTAGGTCACTATGCTAAAGTTCCCTTTCAAGAAGGATTCTCTCGATGATGATGACAACAACAACAATCGAAGAAATGGCAATCAAAGGAACAATAGGTTCAAGGGAAAGAGGAAGGCTCCCTCTGACGAAAATGAGCAACCTTTCAAAAGGTCGAGAAATTCCAAGTATGAGGAATCAATTGTTGTTGATAAAAGAAATGAATTCATCCTTGTATCTACCCTCTCTGCTGCATCTCCACCCGAAACTATGGATTTATGGTTGATAGATAGTGGTGCCTCAAGGCACATCGCTGGGTTCAAAGAAGCACTTTCTGATATGGTTGAGAAGGATACTAATCTAGAAGTTATCCTTGGAGATAATGCCACATATCCCGTGAAAGGGACAGGGACTGTGACCCTCCACCTGTCTCAAGGTCAAGTCCTTTGTTTGCAAGATGTAATATATGTACCCAATTTGAAGAAGAACCTTGTGGCTATTTCAACCATGGAAGACAAAGCTTTCAATGTGGCATTCATTGATGGGAAGGTGCATATCTGGAAGAAGAGTTTCAAGGAAGCTATCAGAATTGGGTTTAGAGTTGATACACTCTACCAGGTTGTAGGAAGTACACTGGGAGCGATGACATGTGATACTATCCGACAGACCGATAATGGCACTGAATATGAGGTGAACGAGTTCAAGAACCTTTGTAGAGAAGATGGCATCAAGAGGGAGACCACTGTCTATACTCCTGAGCAGAATGGCATTGTTGAACGAAATAATAAAACCATTGTGGAACCTGCCTGTGCCATGCTATGTGACCAGGGTCTACTGAAGTTTTTGTGGGGAGAAGCTGTGAACACTGCTGTGTACATACAAAACTGATGCCCGCATTCTGCTATGGACTCCAAAAATCCCGAAGAGGTTTTCACTGGTAAGAAACCTAACATCTCACACATTCTATAGTTTTTGGATGTCCTATTTATTTTCATGTGTCGAAAGAGAAGAGGAGCTAGTTGGATGCTTCTGGGAAGAAGGGAATGTTTGTGGGCTACAACGAAACTTTGTAGGCTTATAGAATCTATGTGCCTGAGAAGTGGAGATATGCCACGATGTCACCTTTGACGAAGGTGCTTCCCTGAGGAACGTAGTCAATCTTCTGACATCTGAGGAAGATCATGAAGCAAGGCCTAGAAATAAAGAATAACCGAAGGATGAGACAATGCCCAATGTTGAAGGACCGATGGACCCAATTGATCCACCTCCTTCAATAGGGAAGAGACCATCATGGCTCAGGGACACTCTCGAGGATGTCGAGGGACATATGGCCCCAAGGGGCACATTCCGTGAAAGAAAGAAGCCGAATAGATACCAAGGGTATCTAGCAGCCATGAGTACTATTGTACAATCTAAGCCTGGATCTTTTGAGGAAGATGTAAAGCATCAAGTCTGGAAGGATGCTATGCACGAAGAGTATGAGTCCATAATTAAGAATGATGTCTGGGATGTGGTTCCAAGACTAGAGGACAAAGCAGTTGTCACCTCAAAATGGCTCTACAAGATCAAGCATGGATCTTATAGAAGTGCTGAAATGTTCAAGGCAATATTCGTTGCCCGTGACTTCTCTCAAAAGGAAGGCATAGACTATGATGACATATTTTCACCTGTGGCCTGATATACCACCATCTGATCTATCATAGCCCTTGTTTCTATGTAAGGATGGAGTCTTCGTCAGATGGATGTGAAGACCGCATTTCTGCATAGTGCGATAAAGGAAGAGGTGTAAGTGGAGCAACCTCTGGGGTTTAAAGTCCAGGATTGGGACACCCATGTCTGTAGGTTGAAGAAAGCCCTCTATGTGTTGAAGCAAGCACCCAGAGCTTGGTACAAGAGGATAGATAGCTACCTGATGAACCTGGGCTTCACTCAGAGTAACTTTGATCTGAACCTTTACTTCAAGGTTGATAGAAATAAGCCTCTCATTCTGGTGTTGTATGTGGACGACCTCTTCCTGAAAGGTGCTGACCCTCCCATTCATCAGTGCAAGAGGGAGCTTGCTGCTGAGTTCGAGATGAAGGAACTAGGACTGATGCATTACTTACTAGGCCTGGAGGTCTGGAAGAGACCTGACGAGATTTTCCTTTCTCAAGGAAAATACATTGTGAAGCTTCTGGAAATATTTGGTATGGTCGACTGCAAGTCCCTGTCGACATCGCTGGAGCTCAACTTTAAGAAGTTGAGTGGCAGCGTTGTTGGGCCCGTGTTAGCTAATCCTAATGAGTATCGTCAAATCATAGGGGGCTTGATGTTCTTAGTGAACACCCATCTGGATGTATGTTTTGCAGTGAACACTTTGAGTCAACACATGGTTGATCCTCATAACATTCACTACGTTGGTGCCAAGAAACTCTTGAGATATCTCTGGGGCACGATAGACCATGGGCTGAGATACACTGTCGGGAGCATGACACTCCTTGAATATATTGATGTTGATTGGGTTGGCAATGTTATGGATCGCAAGAGCACATCCGGATGTTGCTTCACACGTAGATCTGCTTCGGGCAGGAAACAGAAGTTGATAGCCTTGAGCACTGCTGAGGCTGAATACATTGCAGCATGTATGGCCCATTGTGAAGCCACTTGGTTGCGAAATATCTTTAGTGAGTTGTTCGAGCATGTGCTAGATTCCACCGTTATCCTTTGTGATAACCAGAGGCAGATTCATATGTCATAGAATCCCGGGTTCCATGATCGATCCAAGCATGTTGATGGATGTTACCACTTTATCTGGGATATTGTACAGAGATGCGTCATAAGGCTCGATCATTTAGGAATTGATGAGAAGGTCGCAGATATTCTCACAATGCCCTTGGGGAAGGTCATTTTCCTAACCTTCTATGAGAATATTGGAATCGTGGAACGACCCTATTCTAAGGGTCTTGTTGGACGATGAGCTCTTAGAGCTCTGGGGGGCTTTGGGGATAGCTTCTCGGAGCTATAAGCAACCACAGGGCTAGGATTTCTGAACCTTGTTGGTGTGCTTCTGCCCCACCGTTGTGATGATTGAGTTGGTTCACCTCTCATTATCTGTGCCCCGTATGCAACTTACCCATTTGAGTTCCGGACTCATGGGAAGTACCTCTCATTTGGACAGTGAGGTGGGAAAAGCTAGAGACTAATAGCAAAGACTGATGGACGCATCAGAGAATGTCGTACTCTCTATCTAGGATGGTACGGTCCAACCACTTGATCTAGGATCAAGTATAGTGAGGTTTCGTACCTCCAACTGACTTCGGGTCAGGTAAACCAACTTCGGGTTGGTATGAGACTCTTTGTGAGTCCTATAGAGATTTCAGACCTTTGGGCTAAATCTTTCAGCCGGGAATGATGTATTTTTTATTGACCCACTTTTGTTCTAAAATAAAGAAGCCACCAAAGATAGTTACAGCGATATGACACACGATTTTTGGATTGCACAGGTGGATGGAGTTCTCCCTAGTTGAGAGGGAGTGTTAATTTTGGACAAATAGGTCCAAAATCCATGTTGTGATGCTCAGATGAAGATACCAATATTTTTATTGGATTTCTCTTTCGGAGAGGTGCAAGATCGATCTAAAGATCATCTTGATCTGATGAGCAGAACATTTATTTTGAATTTATTCAAGATATATGCAGGTCGGCCTTAAGGTTTTTTGCCCCAGCTGTTGTGTCACACACCCTCGTTGATGGATATATATTGGTCAACGCTAGAGGAAATTTTCACTCATCTCATCCTCACAAATTTCTCTCTCCTCATCTGATTGGTTTGATGACCTTGGTGGCTCTTCTCTCCACATGTGGGAAAATTCCAATAGCAGCACATTTCTGATTTTGGTCTACGGTTTCTGCAGCAAACTTTGACCAACATTGACTTTGGTCAACGCAAGATCAAAACAAACTAAAACTCTCCCAAATATTTGATTTTCCAAATCCACATTTTCTGGCACTATTCCCGAGGCAAGATGTTGAATTTGGCTTTTCTGCGTTGACCTAGATACTGCTACTGTTTGCGTTGACCATTGAATGATAGCATTGAATTTTTGGGTTGACTTTTGAGTTGACTGTTTGGCTGTCCTAGAGGGTTGTGTGACATTGCTAGTTGGCTGACCATATTGAGACTTTGTTGGTTGAAGCATATTGTTGACCGCCGTAACGCACCAACACACTTATATATTTATGGCTTGTCTTATGTCGATCTACTAGTATGTTCTATCAAAATTTTACTTTATTGTTTATGTCATTGTTGTCTAATATTGAAAAGAAGGTAAATTTGCATCAAGCATAGGACATCTACAAAAATTTACATTCCTCCTATCATATTTTATGCAGTTGTGGATAGTTCCTCGCAGACATCTCAGTATATGTTTCGTTGTTATCCAATGATCATGCTTCGGCTCTACTTGGAATTGACTGAGAATGTTAATATGGTCGAGTATTCACCAAGTACATTAGTGAGCCAATCATTTGTATATACTTGGAAGGATCCATAGGGCTTGATTCAGAACTCCTGAGTCTCTTAGAGTACGTGATCATCAGAGTGGTCATTAGTTTTCAATCCATCATGTCAAACCTCTTCAAAATCTTGATCACGTACCTACCTTGACCCAAATAAATTTCAACAAGTCATTTCCAGACTTCTAGTCCCAAATAGTAATGCATCAGCCCTAATTCCTTCATATCAAATTTTTCTGGTAGTTGCTTCTTACATTTTTCAATTCGACCTTCTACACTTTTCAAGAGAATATCATCCACATACAGAGGAATGATTGTAGGTTTTCCCTCCAAAACCTTGATATAAAGGTTCGGATCATCGGAACATTTTGTGAAGCCTATTCTTTGTAGGTATGCATCCATTCTAGTATACCATGCCCTTGGTTCTTGCTTGAGGCCATATAATGATTTCTTCAATCTAAAAACATATGCCTTCATGTCTTTAACTTCAAATCTCAAGGGTTGCTCTATATAGACTTCCTCATCAAGCGTGTCATTCAGAAACAGAGTCTTGACATCCTTTTGGTGGATGTTCCATCTCGTCGATGTTTCCAAAGAGATCAATGAGAAAATTGGTGTATACCTTGTTGTTAGAGAAAATTTCTCTTAATAGTTGATGCCTTCTTGTTGAACAAAGCCCCTAGCCACAAATATTGCCTTATACTTATCGATGCTTCCATCTTCTGCATGTTTGATCTTATAGATCCATTTAAAAGTTACCACAGATTTTTCTTCAGGCCTAGTTACAATCTCCCAAACATCATTCTTCATTATAGATTGGTATTCTTCACTCATTGCATCCTTCCGTTCCTAATGGTTGACAGCTTCTTCAAAAGTGGATGGCTCTAATTCTATTAGTTTTATCATGTATGTCGCATACCCAAAATATCGCTTGGGTTTCTTGCTTTCTTTGAATGTTCCTTTCACTACTCCATGACCTTTTGCATCAAGTAGTGTGGATTTCAACCAGTTAGGTCACTTTTTTTATTCGAGGAGGACCACAGGTTGAATAGGTTCACTGGGACCCTCATCTTCATGATGAGATTCTTCTTCTTCCCTGTTAACTTACTCTTCAAATACTGGAAGTTCTTTGTCATCAGAGTCCATGGGAAGTTCCTTAAATTTCTGGAATGCGATACTTTCGTCAAATATGGCATCTCGACTTACTTCTATATGGTGTCCTTCATTTATGTAGATTCTATAGGCCTTAGAGGAGTTTTTGTAGCCAACAAATGTTCCTCTCATACCTAATGGATCCAACTTCTTTCTTTTATTCTTTGGTATATGAATATATATGGGACACCCAAAGATATGAAGATGTTCTAGAGTTGGTTTCTTCCCAGTGAATACTTCTTCGAGAGTCCTATTGTCCAGCGACCTATGGGGACTTTTATTTTGAATATATATTGTTATCTTTGTGGCTTCTCCCCACATAAATTTTGGTATATCTTGATCATGTAACATCTCTTTTACTCTTTCTTCAATGTATCGATTCTTTCGTTCTGCAACTCCATTTTGTTCGGGATTGTACGAGACTATCAACTCCCTCTTAATCCCAGAATCCTTACAGAAGGCTGTAATTTCCTTGGATGTATACTCTCCTCCATTATTGGATCTTAGTATATTGATTCTTCTTTCTATAAGGTTATCCACTTCAACTTTTAATTTTTAAGATTTTGTAAATACTTCGCCCTTGGATTTCATCAAGTAATCCCAAGTTTTTCTTGAATGATCATTTTTAAAGGTGACATAATATAGATGACCTCCAATTGATTTAGGAGTCATAAGACCACACAAATTAGGGTGAATGAGATCCAATATTTCTTTTGACCGTGAAGCACTGCTTCCAAATGGTCTCTTGGTATTTTCACCTAATGCACATCCCTTACATACTCCTTCGTGATCTTCTTTCAATTCAAGAATTCCATCTACCATGGAACTTAGATTTGGAAGGATTTTGAAATGAATATGACCAAATCTTCTATGCCAGAGTTCACATGGGTTGATTTCAATGTGAACCAAAGCTTATGCTAGAGAATATCTCAACCTGTAAATTATTCGTTCTCGAATACCAATTACTCTAGCATTCTCTATGCTTGATTTTTTACTCCATACTACAAACTTTCCATCAATGAAAGCTACTCTATCACCCTTATTTTCTAGACTTGAAATGGAAAGTAATTTTTTATGCAAAACTGGAAAAAATAGGATGTTGTTGAGGTGAATGTTGCTTCCATTCTCCAATTCTATAGAGGTCGATCCAATTCCTCTTACGAGATAACTCTTATTATCTCCAAGTTCCACTAAGTAAGAATATTTTCCCTTTGATAATGTCTTCAGTTGTTTGTAATGACCAGTCATGTGTCTAGATGCACCATTATCAATTACTCAAATGCTCTCGTCTTGGAATGTGCCAATGAGTGCCAAGAAGAGACCTTCATCTTTTGCCTTGATTACTTCCTTCTTAGTAGTGAATATAAGATTACATGCTTCTTTGATGCCTTTCTTGAGATAGATTGCTACCTTAGAACACTTCTTGATGAAGTTCTTCACAATGCCCTTAGTGAACCTTAGCTCTGATACCATGTTGAGAAATCTATAGGGAAATGATTATAATTATTTCTCTTTACTTGATAATTTCTTGTGGTGTCTTTTTACAAGGTAGATTTGTTCCTTAATATTATCTGTGTGAACCATTTGTTGGAAATACTGAGACTGGGGGTGAATCAATATTTCTGTTCAATTGTTATTTTTACTAGTTAGATCACTTATGATTAGAACAAAAAATGAACAATAACAATAACTACTTGTATTAGTCATATATAACGAGGACTTCAATCATCTTCTTTACAATAAATCCAATAAAATAATGTGTAGGGCTCCAACCCTAGATGAAGACACCAATCCTCAATCCTTCTAGGCACCAACCTGTATTATGCCAAGCACCAAATTGGACTTCATGAGGCTCCAACCTCTAGGGCTCCAACCCTATCTTCCAAGGCTCCAACCTCTAGGGCTCCAACCCTATATTCCAAGGTTCCAACCTTGTCACTTTGAGGCTCCAACATTATCTCTAGTACATGCACCAACCTGGTTTTCTTGAGGACTCCTAACCTCTAGGGCTCTAGCCCATAGCTTCAATCCGTCAAGATAATTTTAGTGATTCTTTACATCTCCCAATATCTTCTTCAACAAGCCCTATCAATATATACACCTTCAACACTGCCCTTAATCGATCACCAAAGCTCTTAGCTCATCAATGACAATTTTTTTCTTCACGTGAAGGTGTCTCCACAACTCTTCATGGTACCCAAACAAGAAATATCCAAGGTCACCTCATGATGACTTTATCACATCATGGTCTTCAATAATCCTTCCAATATCAGCTTCTATAAGTGTCTTTATATTTCTTCAATAATTCCTCAAGGTATTCTTAAGGATATCTCAAGATTACTCTAAATCCTCTTCAAGATGTATATCAAAACTTCCACCAAGAAGTTCGCACCAAGATGTTAAAATTTTCTTCAAAGTTTGCTAAAATGGACTAAAACAATTAGTCTCCAAATACACCAAGATTAGTCTTCAAAGGAAGTCTTCAAAAGTTCCAAAGATAATCATTCAATCAACCCTCAATGCCAACCCAAGTTTGCTTCTAGCTTCTTCTAAGACTTTTAGAATTTCTACAAAATGCTGCTTCAAAATCCTTTCAAGGGTTGCTTTAATGACTACAATATCTACTCCAAATTTTTCTCCAAGAATCCTTCAAGGACATCTCAATAAGGTATTTTCAATAAACCTTCAAGACACTTCATTAGAGCTACTCCATGGAACTCATCAAGAAATATTGCAATTATGTTACAACAGTTATAGTAAGTTCTATTCAATACTTCACCAATACTTCCTTCTACTGTAACTCTTCTCCAAATGTCTCCAAGAAGATTTAATTAGGATTTCCAAAATGTCTCCAAATTTTGGTTCCTATCTTCACAAAATCTGCCCAATGTTGGTTTATTTGTACTTTACCAACTCTATGAGTTGCTTCAGAAAAAAGGTGTCCTCAACAAGATTTTATTAAAGCTCCGACGTTGTTTCAAAAATGCCTCAATTATACCCCAAATAATGCTTCAACAAGGATCTAAATTATGTGGCTTTAGTGTTCTAAGAAGTGTTTTAATAATTCTCCAAGTGGTACTACAAAATTCTTCGAAGAATAGCTTCCAAAGCTAATTGGGTCACAGGTTTGTTGTAGGACTACTATCACAGACCCGAGGTGCATATCTAAGCCTCCAATTTGTCATAGGTCTGAGATTATATTTGTATACTGCAAATTCCAGATCTTGTGACTGTCCACAACTACAGTTTGTAATCTGAGCTTGAAATGAGCTCCACAGGTGGTTGTATGTAGTGCAATTCTTTCACTGGTTTTCTATTATGATAAGACTGTCTTTCTGTTCTAAAGTGTTAAGGTAAGATCCGAGCTTAACAAGACTCGTGGAAGAGATGACTATCCACCATAGTTTTGTGTACTATTTATTTTCCAAGTTTATTTTACTTCTACCACAGATTTTCAAATAGGAGTGACTATACACCGAGTTGTAAAAGGATATAGAAGAATTAGCCCAAAAAAAATGCCCAAACAATGGTTTCAAATTCCTCCTCGACCTCCTCTTATTTCTCTCTAAATTTTTGTGATCTTCACCAGAATTTGATGGGCGAAATGAGTAGGACCTTATATTTACTCATTTTTCTTTTTGATGAAGGGTCACGTCTGTTGGCCAAGGGACATGAGCCTACAAGTCGGCTTAGGTTGGCTAGCCTTAAATTATATCATTTTCTGCCAATATAAGAAGAGTTAGAGGTAATGTAATAACTCATTAGAAAGGGAAAATTGCCTTCTACAAACCTATGGCAATTCCACAATTAGATGAAGTCAATTTTCATCAATAAAATTATTTTTTGTGAATTTTCATCATTAATTTATCCATGGAAGCCTTTAGGATTTCATGTCTAGGGCTCCTTCTTCATGGACTTAGGCCTTCAAGGTTTTAGGATAAGGGCATATTTATGGAATCATCATTTAACAAGATATTTAGGGCTTAGGGAATCCTATTTGTCAATCAACATTTATTCATGCATCATATAAGGACAAGGGCTTCCGTCAATGAGTAGAAGGGTTTCATGGTAAGGGATACACCATCATGCATCATTAGACCATCCAAGATAGATCATGGGCATCTAGGGCTTCATTAGATCATGCATCATTAGATTAGGGAATTTGCATTACCTCATGCTTAGGGTTTTCACCTAGGGTATGCATGAGTTTAGGGCACATATCAAAGGGTAATTCATGCATCACAATAATATTTTCCATCTCCAAAAATTCCATATTGACATCAATGACAACTTTGATCAACATTATCCCTCTTTGTCATTGATGGAAATATTGAATATTCTTTCCCTTTCAAAAATTTCTCCCCCTTTGACATCAATGGAAAAAAGGGTTCCCAAGTACTCCCCCTATCAAGTTTTTGCTCGATACATTGCTCCATCATGTTCCCTTCATCAATGATAGTTCTCCATTAAATATGTTTCTCCCCCTGTCATGGTGCTCTTCTTTAATTAACTTGCTCCCCTTAAGCCTTTGCATGCCTTCATGGAAATGGATGAGGTAGATGATCAACCAACTCCCCCTGCCTGCATAAATTTTTCTAGCTCTTATTTTTGTTCAATACAAGAAAGATTTTTGCTTTGTGATCAAGTGGAAGATATCTTCACAATTTCATGATTTTCTTCAACGAAGTTATTCCCGAGAGATGATCTATCAAGATTGTCCATGCGTGACTCATCAAGGGTTTCATAGGGCTCTTCTTGGATAGCTTCTACAAGAATTGTTAAGAATCATAAGCTCCCCCTAACCATATGCATGGCCTCTTTTTTTGGCATAGTTTCATCATCAAAACTTGGAACACCACGTCCGCCAAGGATGTCTTCATCAAATCAACAACATGTCTTGTTGGCTGGAGTGTTCAAGAGACTTTCAGATCCAATTTTCTTCCTTCTCCATACTTGTGTAACTTTCTTTTATGGCTTCATATTCATGGTTTTATCTTATTTAGGGACACAATTCAAGTTACAGTCACGAGACATATGTCCAATTTTATGGCAATTGAAGCATTCCATCTTATTCATGAATGAGGAAGCATGAGTTCTTTTTGCAAAGTTGCTTCTAGGTGACTAACAGGGACCATTATATTTTTCCTTATGGTATTCTCTACAATCATTTGCCATATGCCCAAAATTTGTACAAGAATAACAATAACCAAAAAATATACCCCAAAAAATAGTGATTTAATTCTGAGTTAAATCCCTATCATTTAATTGTCAACCAGGGCTTTCGTAAATTGACGAGGCATACATGTACTATATGTACTAGGTGGTTATCTTTCAGATTAAATTAATCTAATGCAATTAAAACTAATTAAAAAACATAATAAATTAATCCAATCCAAACCAAACATAAATAAATTTAAATCCCACTTGCATAAAGGAAATCACACTTGCAGAATTCAAATCACACTTGTTGAAATGAAATCACACCACACTTGCATAATTGAAATCACACTTGCAGAATTTAAATCACACCACACTTGCATAATTGAAATCAGACTTGCATAAATGAAATCACACCACACTTGCATAAATGAAATCACACCTGCTGGAAAGTAAATCACACTTATTGAAAGGAAAAGGTGCACTTGCATAAAAGAAATGAAATAATAAAACTATACTATGTTACCAATAAGTACAAAGATGTGCAAATTGTGGTTGATGGGGGCCCTCCATTCCTCAGCAAGCACATTAATCAATTATCACATCTTGGAGATAAATAACAGTATGTATTTCATAAAAATGAAGTTACAAGATATTACAAGAATTATTTATCCTCACTTTACAAATTACATCTAGAACTTGGAACTTCCAACTATCAACTAGCCACTAGCTAAAAACTAACAATTGACTACACAACGCTTTGTATGAAGGGTGCACTCCTATTTATACAAAAATTTAGGATAATTATTCAATAAATAAAAATCATCAAATCTCTCCTAAATCCACATTTATCTCTTATAGTTACAACCAATCATCTAAAAATGTAAGATACATATCCTCTCAAAATTCTCTTATCCATGATTCTTCTCCTTTGAATGGGCATAGTTAATGATCCACATCCTCTAGAAATATTCCACAAATCTTTATGAGTTGGAATTTTAAATTCGAACTTGTGGTTGGATGGCCAGATAGGACCCTTCTAGAATATCCAAGTAGGCCTACAATATCACAAAATTCGTAACACTTTTAGCTATATATGAAAACATATTAATTTCCTAATATTTAATCACAAATTCACTTAAAATACTTAAAATTAATGACCTTGAAAATATTAATTTTAAACCCATATGATAATGAAAATGGTTACTTAATGTCAGGTTATGGGGCTATAGAGTTACGTAATGACGGTAAAATGATGGAAATGAAGGTGAAAGTGGGTGACATTTTGGAGGCCCAACATACCCCTCAACTGAAGATATTGCATGTCCTCATGCAACTATTGCATTCATTCCCTTAATCATAAGTAGATCCCCTTGAAATGTTTTGTTTCTAGATGAACTTTGGCTTTGTATTGATTCTCTTTTAATTTTTCACAATCATATCATTTGACAATTTTATTCTTTTCGCAAAGTGTGCTTTGAAATACATTTGATTGCTACATATGTTTTTTATGGTTGATTCTTGTGTGACAACCAAAATTTTATGAGTATTGGTTCTTGTGTAACAGTACTTTTGTTATTTTTTTGTTGCATCAAAATACTTGAGAACATTGAGAATTATTTTTTTTAAGTCTCATAGTGATTGTCAGCCATTTAATGTGCTCATCAATTGATCATTGCAAAACATATAAACTTTTTGAATAAAAAATGCAATAATAGTTGATTTGGGAAAAATGTGTTGGTCGGGATTAAATTAAATGTGACATGTGGCATGAAATGTGAATATCCCTTCCCCCCAACTAAAGGTGTTTTCAGTTTTTGGCAAATGAAAAAGGGAATGTGAATGTGGCGAGGGATTTTCCAAAATCACAATTTTAGCATTTAAGGAATTACTTGATTAAAGATTAAAAAATTGTGTACCTTCACTTACCTAAAAAGTGGTCAAGTTATGTATATATAAGAGTGTGTATGTTGTTGTTGTATCATGGAATGTGAAGTAAAAGAATCTACTCTTGCTTCTTTCTCTTGGTTGTATGAATTGAGGATGAGATTGGAATCCTTATTGCTACGGCTGCTGAATTATGAATTAAGTCTTGCTGCAAACTGATGAAATCATGTAGTCTTCAATCGTTCTAACTCGGTGGCATAATTCTTATCTATGTAAATAGATGTGTCGATGTTGAACATAGAAAAAAAATTGTTGGATTACTGGCCATTAATGAATTCCATTAACCAACACGACACTACTCACCATTGATGTCAATGAGAGTCAAGTGTTGAAAAGTGTAACTAGGTCGGTCTTTATATTGACTATGTAATTAGGTATTTTATGTAAAGAGGAAGACAAAGATAATAAAATATATATTTTTTGCACTTGCTTCATGGGTTTCATGAGCAAGATTTTATCTTAGGTTAATGGAATTTTTCTTGATGTTCATTTAGGGTGTGTCTTTTGTTTATAATTATAATTAGAGTCATGCATATGAAGAGCATTGTCATTAAAAAGCTTCAAGACCTTGTCAATGAACCTTGTTGAAGAAAGGCTCTAACAACCCTCAAGTCAGCTCTCTTTCAAACGTTGGAAAATATATGATAAAGGCAGTTGATAATTAGCAATGAATTCAACCTAAATGTTTGATGTGTGGTCGGCCTAAAGGAAGGAACAAGTGTTATATATATACCTTGATCTGTGGCCATTTGTCAAGTAGGATTGTGAACTATTCTGTCACACAAATGCAGAGTTTAGAAAACTAAAAGCAGCGAACTTTAGAAGTTGTAAATAAATGTGGATTGATATGAATATGTCAACGGATTTCAGAAAGAGTTTAGTGTGGGTTTATGGACAGAGTCCTCTGAAGAAGGTTCAGTGATAAATGCGGATTTAAAACAGCAAGCCAGCAGATCCCTCAGTACTATATGTGGACATCCACAAGGACCGAAGTGCAGACATATTTATAATTGCAACAGTAGAACCAAGTTTGGGTTACATACGAGCTAATGAAGAGAGTGTGGATTTGTTAAGGCATATTGAATTGTCTGAAATGCAAATTAATGAAACGTAGATGCGGTCAAGACTGAATCTAGCATATCAATTCGGATAGATGATAAAAGGAAGTATGAATATCACAGCATAAAACAGAAGGAAGGTAAATCTGACATTTACCTTCCTATCTTCAGTATACAAAAGTAATACGCCGCAAGTGAAGACACAATAAGAATAAGTATATTGATAATAAAATACTAAATCAAGGAAGAGACCGAGTTCTCTAAGTGGTGGTGCAGATTAGTACAAGAAAGAAGATTCAACATTGTGTAGCATACAAGGAAGCATTGACAAGGTGTTGAAGACATTCCTAGTTTAGGGGTCTGAGTCTTGGTCATGGTACTTTTCATTTGAAAATCCATAGGAAGAATTATTTACGGGTTTTCCTCTCCAAGAGGAAGAGGTTTTTCCATGGCTCAAGGAGTCTAATTTTTGTGTCTTTTTTATGTTGGTAATTAACTTGATGAAAATACTAAATAAGCTTACAAAGAGAAGACGTAAGTAAATCAAGTAATTATCAAAAATGGAATTTGTATTAATCTCCATCCCTTCAAATTCTCAACATGGTATCATAGCTAAACTGCTAAAGGCAAAGGGCTACTTGACAAGAAGACACTCAAGGATCAAAATTCAATTTTCGAGAAAGCATCAAGGCAAAAGTCAAAGTGACAGCAAAAAATTGAATTCGGACCCCTAAGGAGAGCTGGTTTGCTACAATCGCTCTGTCAGCATTTCCCTTAGTTTACCCCCATGTGGTTCTTTAATTTCTTGGCAATTTTATTTATCAATTTTGGAGAAAACTGGTAAATAAATACATTCAGCAGCTTTTGATATGATAAATTGTATCTCCTGGCTTATATTTTTATCTCCGACTTTATAATCAAGGTTTAATCCTTCGCGCGTTATATAAATCCCACACTGGTTACAAAAGGGCACCTTAATATACTTCGGTCTCACATTCAATCGCAGGAATTCCATTATCCATGTAAGCCATACCTTATAACCAAATGTTAAACCTTCAATATTTTGTATTAATACCGACACTCTATTTCTTAAACAAATGATTGTATAATAAACCCTCGCACCGGCCCCACCTCTACGATTGATAGCCCAATAAAATGCACGTCGTACCTTGGTTATCATCCGCGCACCTTCATCAACCGACCACCGTCCGATGGCTCCCCTCCATATCGACGGCGCTCAACAATATCGCTCGATCTCCTTGGTCGAACATTAACGTGCGATGGTGCACATTGAAAGGCGGTTTTGGACTTCCGTCTGTGCCACGTGTCGAAGGCTCTATGGAATCGCTCTAATTATGGGAATACCACTCAACCCGCAAAAGCGGTGCGATATGGGCAATCCGCTTCCGCAAATCCACTCGCGGTTTCGGATAGGGTTAACCACGGTTCAAGTCGGGTTACACCGCCCTTTGAACTCACTAACCTAGGTCTAACCTCGGGTAATATTTCCAACTAATAGCAAAACTGTTGTAATTATATTGGGCGGTTCGCTTCCTGTGAGTTGTGAAAAAATTTGAGAACGATGTAGACGAGAGGGAGTGGCGGAGCCTATGGGACAGCGTGGTCCAAACAATTTTTTATATATCACAGGAAGTTTAATTGCTTCAAAGTTAAGCAAATTGCTTCTGAGTATCAAGGTCGGTGATGAGTTTGGAAATCAACGGGACTTGAAGTCTATTCAGCGGAAGCAATTGCTCAATACCTCGAAGTTTATTACGGAATCCTCTCTCCTTTCCTCCTCCCTCTCAGTATCAGGGAATACAACTTATATACATCAATATATGAATCTTCGGTTCCTCTGAGAGGAACATTCTAGAAATCAAAGGTCTAATTAAAATTCATTCAAATAATTGAAATATGACAAATGGCTAACTATTCGACTTCCACTAACTCTAACTGATCTAAATAAAAACGATCCCAAATTTGGTACAGACACTAAGTGACACAATTCAAGGATTTCGAACCACACTCTATTTTGCTTGTGTGGAAAAACCTCCTACAATCTTTGGCTGATGTCCTAGCGCACGTAGACTCTCGAGAAATTTTCTTCATGGGCTCCTGTCCATGAGCTCTTCCACTGATCTGCCTATCTTCTGCAACATTCCTTCAGTCATCCAAGTGGCATCTTCCTCTGGCTTGTCCTTCCATTTGATTAAGTACTGAAAGTACTCTTGTCCTCTAGTCCTTTTGAACACCCTTTTGTCCAATATCTTCCCTGGTTGCAATGGTTGTGCTGGAGGTAGCTGCTCTTTCCACTCAATCCGTCCCTTGTCTGCTGATATTTCTTCTGCACCATCATCTTCATACTTGTACAAATCTGCAACATTAAAAATGGGAGATATTCCAACATCATGAGGTAATTCAATCTCATAAGCATTTGCAGAAAACTTTCTAAGTATCTTGCATGGCCCAATCCTTTTGAACTTCAGTTTTTTATACGGCTTCCTTGGGAATCTCTCCTTTCTCAAGTGTGCCAAAACCAAATCTCCTACTTCAAAATGAACTTCTTTTCTGCTCAATTCTGCTCTGATTTTGTATCTGATGCTGCTGCCTTGTAGTTTTTGTTTCACTTGTTCATGTATGGCCTGGATTTCTGAAGCAAATTCCTCACCATCTGCACTCCTTAGCTCTACCTTTCCCAGATTTCTTAACTCTAATATTCCTCTGGGGTGAATTCCATAAATAATATGAAATGGAATCTACCTTGTGCTCCTGTTTGGTGAGTCATTATATGCATATTATTACTGGGGAAAAATATGGTCCCACTGCTTGGGATGCTCTCCTGCAAGACTTCTCAACAAATTTCCCAGACTCCTATTCACCACCTCAGTTTGTCCATCAGTCTGGGGATGATAAGCTGAGCTAAAACTCAATTTGGTACCAATTTTATTCCACAGTTTCCTCCAAAAATGACCCACAAATCTGGTGTCTCTGTCTGAAACAATACTCTTGGGAAACCCATGCAATCTAACAACTTCTTTGAAAAACAAGTTAGCAACATGGGTGGCATCACTAGTTTTATAGCATGGAATAAAATGTGCCATTTTGGAGAATCTGTCCACCACAACAAAGACTACATCATTCACTCTCTGAGTCTTGGACAATCCTAGAACAAAATCCATACTCACCATGTCCCAAGGCTTGTCTGGAATAGGCACGGGAGTGTACAATCCTGCATTCTGGCTCCTTCCTTTAGCATACTAATAGATTTTGCAATTCTTCACAAAATTGTCCACTTCTACTCTCATCTTGGGCCAGTAATAGAAGTGACTCAGCTGCTCATAAGTCTTATCAGTACCAAAGTGTCCAGCAAGTCCACCACTATGCTTCTCTTTGATCAAATTTTCTCTCATGGAACATCTTGGTACACACAGTTGGCTTCTTCTGAATAACAAGTCCTCCTACAGGAAATAATCCAGCCACTGGCTTCTATCTGTTAAAACAGGGTTACTACATGCCTCAAATGCTTCTTTAAAATATGGATCTATTTTATACAATTCTTTGAGAAAATCAAATCCTACAACTTCAAAATTTGTTTCTTGAACAAGCATGTGCCTCCTACTCAAAGCATCAGCTACTTTATTGGCTTGGCCACTTATATGTTTCAAAACAAAATTAAAACCTTGGAGATACTCAACCCATTTAACATGCTTATGTTTCAACTTGGGCTGCTGTACAATATACTGCAAAGCATGATTGTCAGAATATAATACAAATTCCCTGGACATCAAATAATGTCTCCACTTCTTCAGTGCCTGAACAATTGCATAGAATTCCTTCTCATAAGAGGAATAATTTCTTCTGGTGTCATTCAGCTTCTCACTGAAATATGCCATAGGCCTATCATCCTGACTCAACACAGCTCCAATGGCCTCTCCACTGGCATCACATTTTACTTGAAATGGTTTAGTAAAATCAGGCAAAATCAAAACAGGCTTCTCCGTTATCGTTTGCTTCAAAACTTTAAAATTTCTTTTTGCTTCAGCAGTCCACTTAAATGGCTGTTTGCTCTTCTTTATTGTCTCAATTATGGGTGCATTGATCTTACTGAAGTTTCTTATAAACTTTCTGTAAAAACTAGCAAGTCCATGGAAACTTCTTACCTCAAAGACATTCCTGGGTGAAGGCCACTCCACAATTGCCTTAACCTTTTCTGGGTCCATCTTCAATCCTTCTGCAGAAACAAAAAAACCCAAATACACCAACTCTTCTTTCATGAATGAGAATTTCTTCAGATTTATCAGTAGTTTCTCTTGGTGCAGCTTCTTCAAGACATGATTAAGATGCCTTAAATGTCCTTCTTTAGTTCTGCTGAAAACTAATATATCATCCAAATATACTATCAAAAATTTACCAATGAATTCTTTCAATACTTCATTCATAAGTCTCATAAAAGTACTAGGTGAATTTGACAACCCAAAAGGCATTACCATCCATTCATATAATCCTTCATTTGTTTTAAAGGCAGTTTTCCACTCATCACCCTCTCTTATTCTAATCTGATGGTTTCCACTTTTTAAATCTATCTTTGAGAAATATTTATCACCACTCACATAGTCCATCAAATCCTCAACTCTGGGCAAAGGGAATATGTACCTGATTGTGATCTTATTGATTGCTCTGGAATCAGTACACATTCTCCAGCCTCCATCTTTCTTTGGGCTCAATACTGCTGGTACTGCACATGGACTCAAACTTTCTCTGATCAGCCCCTTGTCCACCAATTCCTGTGCTTGTCTCCTGATTTCCTCATTTTCCTTGGGGGTCATTCTGTAGGCTGCCTTATTTGGCAGATTTGAACCAAGGATAAAATCTATCTGATGGTTGATCTTTCTCATAGGTGGCAGCTCATCAGGTAAATCATCCACAATAATGTCACAATAATTGTCTAACATCTCTTGGATTTCTATTGGAAAATCATAAATCTTTGTAGAAGTAAGAACTACCTTAGGTTTGCAAACCAAAGAAAAACTTACCTCTTCTTCTTCTATCTCCTGCAGATATTCCTTCCCGCTCAGCAACAAGGTCTTTGGATCAATCACTCTGCTGGATGGCTCTCCTTCTTCCATGGGTATCAATGTATGATGTACCCAATCTTTGAAGAACTTGTAAGTGTTCTTCTTGCCATCATGCACTGCTGCTCTTTCAAACTGCCAAGGTCTACCCAATAGTATATGACACATATCCATGGGCATTACATCACACAAGACCTTATCTTTATATTTGCCCATTTGCAGCTCTATCTCACATTGTTCCTTTACAACCAGCTAGTGCCCTTTATGCAGCTAGGACACCCTGTAGGGAGTTGGATGCTCCCTTGTCTTCAACTTCAACTTCTCTATTACCTCAGTGGAAACCAGATTGTCTGTGCTGCCACTATCAATGACTAGCTGGCAGCATTTCCCTTGGACTTTGCATATGCTCCTAAACAAAGTCTTCCTTTGTGCAGGCTCAGTGACCTCTTTGGCTTGCTTCAACAAGACCTTATTAACCACCAAGGACTCTCCCCTCTCTGGTAGAATTTCTTCTTCAATTTTTGCCTCTTCTCCAGGCTGGGTAACAACAGCATTTCTTGGACCAACACCCACATTCTCTGGGCACTCATAGTGCTTATGTCCCACTTCTCTCGACATCTATAGCACCTTCAACTCTCTATCTCCCGCCTCTGCCTCCGCCTCCTCTTCTCCTCTTCCTCTGCAGAACCCTTCGACAGTCCAATGTTACCCGAGGATGCATACTTCCCAAAGAAAGCCATCGTTAGCTCCATCCCTGGGTGTAGTAGGCTTTCCTCTACCACCCTGACTTCCCTTCCCACGGAAATTACCTCTCTTCTTGGTAGACTGTTTCCTCAGGAGTTTCTCCTCTGCTTTCAAGGCCATCTAGTAGGCTTCTTCAACTGTCTTAGGAGACATAAGACCAATCTCATCTTGGATCTCTAGCTTGAGACCATTCACATATCTGGCAGTCTTCTCTGGTGTGTCTTGGAATTGCCTAGCCCTTATGCTTACTCTGTAGAATTCTTCCTAGAGCCTTTTTATTGTCGCAAGAACCTTCCTCGTCTCGTGTTCTCGTACGCTAAACATCGTTGCCACTGATAATCAGGCAAGAATTTACTTTAATTTAGCCATCATTCTCGTCCAAACTCAAATCAACCCCACAACTCTCCTCCTTTCTGCCTGCACTCCATCCCACCAAAGTGCAGCATGTCCCTTCAGTTTTGTCACTGCAAACTTGACCTTTTTATATTCGCTTATTTCTTCATAATCGAAGCACTTGTTCATTTCATTAATACAGTCCACCAGTTCCTCTGGATTCATTCCCCCTTCATAACTCGACACTTCAATTTTGGGCTTAACTGCAGACCCCAGAACAGTTCTAAGGAGCCTCATGTCAGGAGGAATCTCAACATTTTCTTCCGCTTCCTCTATTTCAGGTTCGTTGATGTCTTCAGGATCTCTGGGCTGTCTTCGCTCCATGGCATCCATTCTGGCTTCGACCCTCTGCAACATTCCCAACACCTTTGCCTTGGCAACATGTCTCCTTCTGCCAGCACCTCTACCAACTCGGATTGCCATGTCAGCTCTTCTGCAAAAACAACTAGGAAACAACGGCTTTGATACCACAAATGATAGCAACAAACTGAATTTGGACCACTAAGGAGAGCTGGTTTGGTACAATCGCTCTATCATCATTTCCCTTAGTTTACCCCCACGTGGTTCTTTAATTTCTTGGCAATTTTATTTATCAATTTTGGAGAAAATTGGTAAATAAATACATTCAGCAGCTTTTGATATGATAAATTGTATCTCCCGGCTTATATTTTTATCTCCGACTTTATAATCAAGGTTTAATCCTTCGCGCGTTATATAAATCCCACACTGGTTACAAAAGGGCACCTTAATATACTCCGGTCCCACATTCAATCGCGGGAATTCCATTATCCATGTAAGCCATACCTTATAACCAAATGTTAAACCTTCAATATTTTGTATTAATACTGACACTCTATTTCTTAAACAAATGATTGTATAATAAACCCTTGCACCGGCCCCACCTCTACGATCGATAGCCCAATCAAATGCACGCCGTACCTTGGTTATCGTCCGTGCACCTTCATCAACCGACCACCGTCCGATGGCTCCCCTCCATATCGACGGCGCTCAATAATATCGCTCGATCTCCTTGGTCGAATGTTAACGTGCGATGGCACGCATTGAAAGGCGGTTTTGGACTTCCATCTGTGCCACGTGTCGAAGGCTCTATGGAATCGCTCTAATTCTAGAAATACCACTCAACCCGCAAAAGCGGTGCGATATGGGCAATCCGCTTCCGCAAATCCCCTCGCGGTTTTGGATAGGGTTAACCACGGTTCAAGTCGGGTTACGCAGCCCTATGAACTCACTGACCTAGGTCTAACCTCGGGTAAGATTTCCAACTAATAGCAAAACTATTGTAATTCTCTTCCGGCGGGATTTCGCTTCCACCAACAGAGTTGACGAACAAATTTAGGGAACAGTAGACAGAGGGGTCGCGGAGCCTGTGGGACCATTCGATTCGAAATTTTTTTATATATATACGGAGTTCAATCGCTTCACAATTAAACAAAATTCTTCACAATTATCAATTCAGACAGTTTGGAAATCAACAGGACTTGAAGTCTATTCAACTGGAAGCAATTGCTCAATACACAGAGTTTTATTGCAGAATCTCTCCTTTCCTCCTCCCTCTTAATGCATCCGAGGAATACAACTTATATACATCAATATATGACTCTTCGGTTCCTCTGAGAGGACCGTTATAGAAATCAAAGGTCTAATTACAACTTATTCAAATAACTGAACTGACAGATGGATCGAATCCAACTATTCGACTTCTACCAATCCTAACTAATCTAAATAAAAATAGTCAGCTGAGGTATTGACACCTAGTTGTTACAATTCAAGGATTTCGAACCCTCCTAGCCACAACATGTGGACAAACCTCCTACATTGCTGGCTAGTGTCTAATGCCCCTGCATCAGACTCCCGAGGGAAATTTTCTTCATGGGCTCCTATCCATGAGCTCTTTCATTGATCTTCCTATCTTCTGCAACATTCCTTCAGTCATCCAAGTGGCATCTTCCTCTGGCTTGTCCTTCCATTTGATTAAGTACTGAAAGTACTCTTGTCCTCTAGTCATTTTGAACACCCTTTTTTCCAATATCTTCTCTGGTTGCAATGGTTGTGCTGGAGGTAGCTTCTCTTTCCACTCAATCCGTCCCTTGTCTGCTGATCTTTCTTCTACACCATCATCTTCATACTTGTACAAATATGAAACATTAAAAATGGGAGATATTCCAACATCAGGAGGTAATTCAATCTCATAAGCATTTGCAGAAAACTTTCTAAGTATCTTGCATGGCCCAATCCTTTTGAACTTCAGTTTGTTATACTGCTTCCTTGGGAATCTCTCCTTTCTCAAGTGTGCCAAAACCAAATCTCCTACTTCAAAATGAACTTCTTTTTCGCTCAATTCTGCTCTGCTTTTGTATCTGATGCTGCTTCCTTGTAGTTTTTGTTTCACTTGTTCATGTATGGCCTGGATTTCTGAAGCAAATTCCTCACCATCTGCACTCCTTAGCTCTGCCTTTCCCAGATTTCTTAACTTTGATATTCCTCTGGGGTGCATTCCATAAACAATATGAAATGGACTCTGCCTTGTGCTCCTGTTTGGTGAGTCATTATATGCATATTCTACCTGGGGAAAAATATGGTCCCACTGCTTGGGATGCTCTCCTGCAAGACTTCTCAACAAATTTCCCAGACTCCTATTCACCACCTCAGTTTGTCCATCAGTCTGGGGATGATAAGCTGAGCTAAAACTCAGTTTGGTACCAATTTTCTTCCACAGTTTCCTCCAAAAATGACCCACAAATCTGGTGTCTCTGTCTGAAACAATACTCTTGGGAAACCCATGCAATCTAACAACTTCTTTGAAAAACAAGTTAGCAACATGGATGGCATCACTATTTTTATAGCATGGAATAAAATGTGCCATTTTGGAGAATATGTCCACCACAACAAAGACTGCATAATTCCCTCTCTGAGTCTTGGGCAATCCTAGAACAAAATCCATACTCACCATGTCCCAAGGCCTGTCTGGAATAGGCAAGGGAGTGTACAATCCCGCATTCTGGCTCCTTCCTTTAGCATACTGACAGATTTTGCAATTCTTCACAAACTATTCCACTTCTACTCTCATCTTGGGCCAGTAATAGAAGTGACTCAGCTGCTCATAAGTCTTATCAGTACCAAAGTGTCCAGCAAGTCCACCACTATGCTTCTCTTTGATCAAATTTTCTCTCATGGAACATCTTGGTACACACAGTTGGCTTCTTCTGAATAACAAGTCCTCCTGCAGGAAATAATCTAGCCACTGGCTTCTATCTGTTAAAACAGGGTTACTACATGCCTCAAATGCTTCTTTAAAATATGGATCTGTTTTATACAATTCTTTGAGAAAATCAAATCCTACAACTTCAAAATTTGTTTCTTGAATAAGCATGTGCCTCCTACTCAAAGCATCAGCTACTTTATTGTCTTGGCCACTTATATGTTTCAAAACAAAATTAAAACCTTGGAGATACTCAACCTATTTAGCATGCTTATGTTTCAACTTGGGCTGCTGTACAATATACTGCAAAGCATGATTGTCAGAATATAATACAAATTCCCTGGACATCAAGTAATGTCTCCACTTCTTCAGTGCCTGAACAATTGCATAGAATTCCTTCTCATAAGAGGAATACTTTATTCTGGTGTCATTTAGATTTTCACTGTAATAGGCTACAGGCCTATTATCCTGACTCAACACGGCTCCAATGGCCTCTCCACTGGTATCACACTTTACTTGAAATGGTTTAGTAAAATTAGGCAGAATCAAAACAGGTTTCTCCGTTATCTTTTGCTTCAAAAATTTTAAGTTTCTTTCTGCTTCAGCAGTCCACTTAAATGGTTGTTTACTCTTCTTTATTTTCTCGATTATGGGTGCATTGATCTTACTGAATTTTCTTATAAACTTTATGTAAAAACTAGCAAGTCCATGGAAACTTCTTACCTCAAAAACATTCCTTTGTGAAGGCCACTCCACAATTGCCTTAACCTTTTCTGGGTCCATCTTCAACCCTTCTGCAGAGACAAAAAAACCCATATACACCAACTCTTCCTTCATGAATGAGCATTTATTTAAGTTGATTATCAGTTTCTCTTGGTGCAGCTTCTTCAAGACATGATTAAGATGCCTTAAATGTTCTTCTTTAGTTCTGCTGAAAACTAATATATCATCCAGATACACTATCACAAATTTACCAATGAATTCCTTCAATAATTCATTCATAAGTCTCATGAAAGTGCTAGGTGCATTTGACAACCCAAAAGGCATTACCATCCATTCATACAGTCCTTCATTTGTTTTAAAGGCAGTTTTCCACTCATCACCCTCTCTTATTCTAATCTGATGGTATCCACTTTTTAAATATATCTTTGAGAAATATTTAGCATCTTTCAGCTTGATCCATCAAATCCTCTAACTGCGGAAGTACAAAGGAATACGGCCACGATTGTGATCTTATTGATTGCTCTTGGAATCGGTACATTCTCCGGCCTCCATCTTTCTTTGGGCTCAATACTGATGTTGCACATGGACTCAAGCACTATAAATCCTTCACTTGTCCACCAATTCTGTACTTGTCTCTGATTTCCTCATTTAATTTTTCCTTAGAGTCGTTAACTACGGTGGCTAGCGGCGATTTGAACCGAGGATAAAATCTATCTGATGGCTGATCTTTCTCACAGGTGGCAGCTCATCAGGTAAATCATCCACAACAATGTCACAATAATTGTCTAACATCTCTTGGATTTCTATTGGCAAATCATAAATCTTTGTAGAAGTAAGAACTACCTTAGGTTTGCAAACTAAAGCAAAGCTTACCTCTTCTTCTTCTATCTGCTGCAGATATTCCTTCCCGCTCAGCAACAAGGTCTTTGGATCAATCACTCTGTTGGATGGCTCTCCTTCTTCCATGGGTATCAATGTATGATGTACCCCATCCTTGAAGAACTTGTAAGTGTTCTTCTTGCCATCATGCATTGCTGCTCTGTCAAACTGCCAAGGTCTACCCAGCAATATATGACACACATCCATGGGCATTACATCACATAGGACCTTATCTTTGTATTTTCCCATTTGCAGCTCTATCTCACACTGCTCTTTTACAACCAGCTGGTGCCCTTTGTGCAGCCAGGACACCCTGTAGGGAGTTGGATGCTCCCTTGTCTTCAGCTTGAAATTATTTATTACCTCAGTGGACACCAGATTGTCTGTGTTGCCACTATCAATGACTAGCTGGCAGCATTTCCCTTGGACTTTTCATATGCTCCTAAACAAAGTCTTCCTTTGTGCAGGCTCAGTGACCTCTTTGGCTTGCTTCAACAGGACCTTATTTACCACCAAGGATTCTCCCCTCTCTGGAAGAATTTCTTCTTCAATTTCTGCCTCTTCTCCAGCCTGGGCAACAACGACATTTCTTGGACCGACACCACATTCTCTGGACACTCATAGTGCTTATGTCCCACCTGCTGGCATCTATAACACCTCAATTCTCTGCCTCTGCCTCTGTCTCTGCCTCCTCTTCCTTTTCCTCTGTAAGAACCCCTTCTGCCCCTTGCATCATCCTCTGTAGATGCATTCTGAGGTGAGCTACTGTTAGCTCCATCCCTGGGTGTATTAGGCTTTCCTCTACCACCCTGACTTCCCTTCCCACGGAAAGTACCTCTCTTCTTGGTAGGCTATTTCCTCAGTAGTTTCTCCTCTGCTTTCAAGGGAATCTGGTAGGCCTCTTCAACTCTCTTAGGAGATAGAAGACCAATCTCATCTTGGATCTCCAGCTTGAGGCCATTCACATATCTAGCAGCCTTCTCTGGTGTGTCTTGAAATTTCCCAGCTCTTATGCTTACTCTATAGAATTCCTCATGTGTTCTTTTTCATCGACAACACCTCTTGTCTAGGGTCCTGCATTTGTATACAATGTCGGTGATAAGCTCAATAATTGCCTTTTAATTTAGCCATCATTCTAGTCCAGCTCTTGATAGGTTGCTTTCCAACTCTCCTCCTTTCTGCCTGCACTCCATCCCACCAAAGTGCAGCATGTCCCTTCAGTTTTGTCACTGCAAACTTGACCTTTTTATCTTCGCTTATTTCTTCATAATCGAAGCACTTGTTCATTTCATTAATCCAGTCCACCAGTTCCTCTAGATTCAGTCCCCCTGCATAACTCGACACTTCAATTCTGGGCTTAACTGCAGACCCCAGAACAGTTCTAAGGAGCCTCATGTTAGGAGGAATCTCAACATTTTCTTCCTCTTCCTCTGTTTCAAGTTCGCCGATGTCTTCAAGATCTCTGGGTTGTCTTCGCTCCATGGCATCCATTCTAGCTTCGACCCTCTGCAACATCCCCAACACCTTTGCATTTGCAACAGGTCTCCTTCTTCCAGCACCTCTACCAACTCGGATTGCCATGTCAGCTCTTCTGCAAAAACAACTCGGAAACAACGGCTTTGATACCACAAATGACAGCAAAAAACTGAATTCGGACCCCTAAAGAGAGTTGGTTTGCTACAATCGCTCTGTCAGCATTTCCCTTAGTTTACCCCCATGTGGTTCTTTAATTTCTTGGCAATTTTATTTATCAATTTTGGAGAAAATTGGTAAATAAATACATTTAGCAGCTTTTGATATGATAAATTGTATCTCCCGGCTTATATTTTTATCTCCGACTTTATAATCAAGGTTTAATCCTTCGCGCATTATATAAATCCCACACTGGTTACAAAAGGGCACCTTAATATACTCCGGTCCCACATTCAATCGCGGGAATTCCATTATCCATGTAAGCCATACCTTATAACCAAATGTTAAACCTTCGATATTTTGTATTAATACCGACCCTCTATTTCTTAAACAAATGACTGTATAATAAACCCTCGCACCGGCCCCACCTCTACGATCGATAGCCCAATCAAATTCACGTCGTACCTTGGTTATCATTCACGCACCTTCATCAACCGACCACCGTCCGATGGCTCCCCTCCATATCGACGGCGCTCAACAATATCGCTCGATCTCCTTGGTCGAACATTAACGTGCGATGGCACACATTGAAAGGCGGTTTTGGACTTCCGTCTGTGCCACATGTCGAAGGCTCTATGGAATCGCTCTAATTCTGGGAATACCACTCAACCCGCAAAAGCGGTGCGATATGGGCAATCCGCTTCCGCAAATCTGCTCGTGGTTTTGGATAGGGTTAACCACGGTTCAAGTCAGGTTACGCTGCGCTTTGAACTCACTGACCCAGGTCTAACCTCGGGTAAGATTTCCAACTAACAGCAAAACTGTTGTAATTCTCTTCCGACGGGATTTCGCTTCCACCAATAGAGTTGACGAACAAATTTAGGGAACAGTAGACAGAGGGGTCGCGGAGCCTGTGGGACCATTCGATTCGACAATTTTTTATATATATACGGAGTTCAATCGCTTCACAGTTAAACAAAATTCTTCACAATTATCAATTTAGACAGTTTGGAAATCAACAGGACTTGAAGTCTATTCAACCGGAAGCAATTGCTCAATACACAGAGTTTTATTGCAGAATCTCTCCTTTCCTCCTCCCTCTCAATGCATCCGAGGAATACAACTTATATACATCAATATATGACTCTTTGATTCCTCTGAGAGGACCGTTCTAGAAATCAAAGGTCTAATTACAACTTATTCAAATCACTGAACTGACAGATGGATCGAATCCAAATATTCGACTTCTACCAATCCTAACTAATCTAAATAAAAACAGTCAGTTGAGGTATTGACACCTAGCTGTTACAATTCAAGGATTTCGAACCCTCCTAGCCACAACATGTGGACAAACCTCCTACATTGCTGGCTAGTGTCTAATGCCCCTGCATCACAAAGTCTACATTGTAAGGTCAAATCAGTTTGCAAGGAAATCCTCAAGCCATCTCAAGAAAAGTCTCTCCCTTATTCAAGGAATCGATACATCGAGAAGGAAATATTTAACATAAAAAATTCTTGATATTGAAGACGTTGGAAGACACATCATTAAGCATCACTCAACATTATTGAAGACATCTTCATTATGAAGTAATCCTTGACCATCAAGGATCCAAGATCACCTACTTTGAAATCAATCTAAGAGGGAGTTATGTCCATCATCTTCAACAAGGAAGCTGATAGAAGAAGAAAAACATATACTCAAGTAAGTACCTCTATGACTTCATATGAATCTATCAAAATTTTTTCTTTGCAAAGAGAGCAACAAACTAGTTAGGGTTTCTGTAAATTTTTGTAGATGTTCTATGCTTGATGCAACTTTACTTTTATCCCCAATATCAAACAATAATCACATAAACGAGAAAGTAAAATGCTGATAGAACATACCAATAGATCGACAAAAGACAAGCCAAAAATACACTTAACTTGATCAACAAAATATATTTGTTGTGGTGCGTTACGGCGGTCAACAGGATGCTTTAACTAGCAAAGTCTCAATATGATCAGCCAACTAGAATGTGTCAAACAACCCTCTCAGACAGCTCTATATTAGTCAACCCAAAGTCAACAAAATTCAACAATGTCCCATTCAACGGTCAATGCAACCCGGTCAAAGTCAACGTCCAGCCTCCATTTTTGTGCCAAAAAATGTGGACTTCAGAAATCGGAATTTTGGGAGAGATTAGGGTCATTTTGACCAAGATTTGACCAAAGTCAACGCTAGTCAAATATGCGCTGAAACCCTAGGTCAAAACAGAAATATCCTTGCTGCAATTTTCCCACGTGTCGAGAAGAAGAGACTCCAAGTGATGATTGAACCAATCAGATGCAGAGAGAGAATGTGTGATGAGTGATGGATGAAATGACCTCCAACGTTGACCTATATATATCCATCAGTGAGGGTGTGTGACACATCTGTTGGGGCTTCAAGCCTACATTTCAATTCCGGCTGACCTTGCACATAAGTGGAATAAATTCAAAATAAATTTTCTTCTCATAGGATCAAGATGATATTTAGATCGATCTTGCACCTCTTTGAAAGAGGAATCCAATAAAAATATTGACATTTTCATCTGAGCATCACAACATGGAGTTTGGACCTAGTTGTCCAAAATTAACACTCCCTCTCAACTAGGGAGAACTCCATCCACCTATGCCATCCAAACATCACGCATCATCCCACCATAACTTGCTTTGTTGGCTTCTTTATTTCAGAACAAAGGGTGAGTCAAAAAGACATCACTCTCAGCTGACAAATCTAGCTCAAAGGTCTGAAACCTCTATAGGACTCAAAGGAGTCTCATACCAACCCCAAGTTGGTTTACCTGACTCAAAGTCAGTTGGACGTCTGAAACCTCACTAGACTTGATCCCAGATCAAGTGGTTGGACACGTGCCATCCCAGACATAGAGAGTATAGAAATCTCCTCTGCGTCCATCGGTCTTTGCTACTAGTCTCTATCTTTTCCCACCTCACTGGCCAAATGAGAGGTACTTCCCATGAGTCTGAGACTCAGTGGGTAGGATGCATACGGGGCACAGATCATGAGAGGTGAACCAAATCAATATCATAACGATGGGGCAGAAGCACACCAACAAGGTTCGGCGAGCCTAGCCCCGTGGTTGCTTATAGCTCTGAGGAGATATCCCCAAAGCCCCCTGGAGCTCCGAGAGCTCATCGTCCAACAGGACGCTCAGCATAGGGTCATTTCACGATTCCAAGGTTCTCATGGAAGGTTAGGAACTTGACCTTCCTTAAGGACTTTGTGAGAATATTTGTGACCTGCTCATTAGTTCCTATATGATCGAGCCTTACGGCACCTCACTGTACCATATCCCAGATAAAGTGGTACCTGGCATCAATATGCTTGGATCGATCGTGGAACGTGGGATTCTCAGACAACCGAATCCCACTTTGGTTATCACAAAGTATCACGGTGGTATCTAGCACATGCCCAAACAGCTCACTTAAGAGCTTTCAAAATCAAACTGCTTCACAAAAGGCCATACTCACTGCAATGTATTCAGCCTCAGCGGTGCTCAAAGCCACTAAATTCTGCTTCATGCTCATCCATGATATTGAAGCAAACCCAAGTGTGAAGAAGCATCCAGATGTGCTCTTGCGATCCACCACACTGCCAGCCCAATCGGCATCATTATATCCATGGAGTGTCACGCTCCCAGCAATGTATCTCAACCCATGGTTTATCGTGCCCTGAATATATCTCAACAGATTCTTGGCACCAACACAGTGAATTGGATGAGGATCAACCATGTGTTGACTCAAAGTTTTCACTGCAAAACATACGTCCGGATGGGTGTTCACTAAGAAAATCAGGGCCCCTACGAGTTGAAGATACTTAGTAGGATTTGCTAGCACGGGCCTAGCAGCGCTGCCACTCAACTTCTTAAATTTGAGCTCCATCAATGTCGACACGGACTTACAGTCCACCATTCCAAATCTTTCCAGCAGCTTTACAATATTTTTTCCTTGAGAAAGGAAAATCTCACCAGGTTTCTGCTAGACCTCCAAGCCTAGGAAGTTATGCATCAGTCCTAGGTCCTTCATCTCAAACTCAAAAGTGAGCTCCCTCTTACACTGATGAATGAGAGGGTTATCACCTTTCAGGAAGAGGTCATCCACATACAACACCAGAATGAGAGGCTTTTCTCTATCACCTTGAAGTAAAGGTTCGGATCAGCATTACTATGAGTGAAGCCCAGCTTCATCAGATAGCTATCTATCCTCTTGTACCAAGCCTTGGGTGCTTTCTTCAACCCATAGAGTTATTTATTCAACCTGCATACATGGGTGTCTCGATCCTGGACTTCGAACCCCAGAGGTTGCTCCACATACACCTCTTACTTTATCACACCATTCAGAAATGTGGTCTTCACATCCATATGATGAAGATTCCATTCTTGTGTAGCAGCAAGGGCTATGATAGATCAGATGGTGGTATATCAGGCCACAAGTGTAAATATATCATCATAGTCTACACTTTCCTTTTGAGATAAGCCACGGGCAATGAATCTTGCCTTGAACTTTTCAGCACTACCATTAGATCCATGCTTGATCTTATAGAGCCATTTTGAGGTGACAACTGCTTTGTCTTCCGGTCTCGAAACCACATCCTAGACATCATTCATCATAATGGACTCATATTCTTCATGCATAGCATCCTTCCAAACTTGATTCTTTACGTCTTCCTTAAAGGATCCAGGCTTAGATTGTATGATTGTACTCATGGCTGCTAGATACCCTTGGTATCTATTCAGCTTCTTGCTTTCACGGAATGTCCCCCTTGGAGCCATATTTCTCTTGGCATCCTCGATAGTGTCCCTGAGCCATGATGGTCTTCTCTTCATTGCAGGAGGTGGATTAATAGGGTCCATCAGTCCTTCAACATCGAGCATCGTCTCATCCTTCGGTTCTTCTTGATGTCCAGCCCTTACTTCATGATCTTCCTTAGAGTTCGGAAGATTGATTACTTTGCTCAAGGAAGTATCTTCATCAAAGGTAACATCGTGGCATATCTCCACTTCCCTTTGGCCAGGCACATAGACTCTATAGGCCTTCGAAGTTTCGTTGTAGCCCACAAACATTCCCTTCTTCCCAGAAGCATCCAACTTGCTCCTCTTCTCTTTCTGTACATGCAAATAAATGGGGCAACCAAAAACTCTAAAATTTGAGACGTTGGGTTTCTTATCAAAGAAAACCTCTTCGAGAGTTTTGGAGTCTAGAGCGGAATGCGGGCATTGGTTTTGTATGTACACAACAGTGTTTGCAGCTTCTCCCCATAGAAACTTCAGAAGACCTTGGTCACATAGCATGGCACGAGCAGCTTCCACAATGGCCCTATTCTTTCTTTTAGCAACGCTATTTTTCTCAAGAGTATATATAGTTTTGGTCTCCCTCTCGATGCTAGCTTCTCTGCAAAAGTTATTGAACTCATTCATCTCATATTCAGTGCTATTATCAGCTTCTCCCCACAGAAACTTCGGAAGAACTTGGTCACATAGCATGGCACGGGAAGCTTCCACAATGGTTTTGTTCTTTCTTTCAGCAACGCTATTTTGCTCAGGAGTATATATGGTTGTGGTCTCCCTCTTGATGCCAGATTCTCTGCAAAATTTATTGAACTTGTTCGTCTCATATTCAGTGCCATTATCGGTCCTCAAAATCTTGATCTTCTTCCCTGTTAGATTTTCCACCAAGGCTTTGAAGGTACAGAACCACATGAAAGCCTCATACTTCTTCTTCAAGAAGTATATCCAGGTTTTGTGAGAGAATTCATCTATGAACATCATATAATAAGAACATCTTCTCAAGGATGTCACGGGAAGCATACCAGACAGATCAGAATGTATCAATTGCAAGACATTGAATATCTTTGTGACACTTGAGGGGAAAGGTCCCCTCATATGCTTTCCTTCGGCACAACCCTGACATACACCTTCATGATCATTCTTGAATTCAATCATCCCCGTCACCACCTTCCTTGCTTCGGGAAGGGCTTTGTAATGAAGGTGTCCAAACATTTGGTGCCATAGTTCAGTCTGTCAGATAGTATCACATGTCATCGCTTCCAGTGGACTTCCTCCAACCTGGTAGAGTGTATCAACTCTAAACCTAATTGTGATGGCTTCCTTGAAACTCTTCTTCCAGATGTGCACCATCCCATCAATGAATGCCACATTGAAACCTTGGTCTTCCATGGCTGAAATAGACATAAGGTTCTTCTTCAAATCAGGTACATGGAGTACATATTGCGAGCGAAGGAATTGACCTTGAGATAAGTGGAGGGTCACAGTCCCTGTCCCTTTCATGGGATATGTGGCATTATCTCCAAGGATAATATTCATATTAACATTCTTCTCAACCATATCAGAAAGTGCTTCCTTAAACCCAGTGATGTGCCTTGAGACACCGCTATCAATCAACCAGACATCCATAGTGTCGGGTGGAGATGCAGCAAAGAGGGCAGATACAAGAATGAAATTCATTTCTTTTATCATCAACAACATTAGATTCCTCATACCTGGAATTTATCGACCTTTTGAAAGGTTTCCCATTTCCACCAGAGGAAGCCTTCCTCTTCCCTTTGAACCAGTTGTTCCTTTGATTTCCATTCCTCTGGTTGTTGTTGTTGTCATCATCATCAGGATAATCCTTCTTGAAAGGGCATTCTCTAGCATAGTGGTCGGTCTTGTGACATGTGTAACATTTCCCTTTATTTCCTTGGGCCCCTGCACTTCCTTTGTTCCTCGGACCACCATTGTTCTTCTTTTTAGCACGAGCAGTGAAGGCAGCATTTCCTTCATTTTCATATTCCTTCATCCTTGTTTCCTCTTGCATGCATCTCGATAATACTTCGGCAAAATCAGGTATCACGTTTTTATTGAGAATGGTAGTATTGAATACATGACATTCGGAGGAGAGACCTCCAAGTGCAGTGAGAACCATTTCTCAATCAGCAATTGTCTCCCCAATGGCCAGAAGGTTATTTCTGATTTCGATCAACTTCAAAAAATATGATTGGACGATTTCATCCTTGTCTTTCTTCACATCCTTCAGTTGGTTCTTGAAGAAAAGGACTTGATTTGCGTTGTTGGCCTTGAACATGTTGACCAACTTATCATACATCTCCTTGGATGTGCCCAACTCAGAGATGTAGGCTACCAAACTTGCTTTGATTTCCCCCTTCTTATATTTTGACTTGGTGGCAGCAGGTGCAGAGGATGGAGGCTCTTGGATTTTACCCTACACACAGTTCATGACATCTTGGTCTTCCAACATAAGATCCAAATTCATCTTCTAGGCATGGAAGTCTTCTATCCCAGCCAATTTTTCATCAGCTTTGAAACCATTATAGTTTGAGGTACCCATGCTCTTCTTTGGTGGTTGCTACAAAATTGGGCTTTGTCTTCACCTCAGCTTTGATACCATGTATATTTTTGTAGATGTTCTATGCTTGATGCAACTTTACTTTTATCCCCAATATCAAACAACAATCACATAAACAAGAAAGTAAAATGCTGATAGAACATACCAATAGATTGATAGAAGACAAGCCAAAAATACACTTAACTTTATCAACAAAATATATGTGTTATGGTGCGTTACGATGGTCATTAGGATGCTTCAACCAGCAAAGTCTCAATACGATCAGCCAACCAGAATGTGTCACACAAACCTCTCATACAGCTCTATATTAGTCAACCCAAAGTCAACAAAAGTCAACGATGTCCCAGTCAACAGTTAACGAAAAAACAGTAGCAGCAAAAGTCAATGCAGCCCAGTCAAAGTCAATGTCCAGCCTTAATTTCTGTGCCAAAAAATTGGGACTTTAGAAATCAGAATTTTGGGAGAGATTAGAGTCATTTTGACCAAGCGTTGACCAAAGTCAACGTTGGTCAAATCTGCACTGAAACCCTAGGTCAAAACAAAAATATCCTTGCTGCAATTTTCCCATGTGTGGAGAAGAAGAGACTCCAAGTGATGATCGAACCAATCAGATGAAGAGAGAGAATGCGTGATGAGTGATGGATGAAATGACCTGCAACGTTGACCTATATATATCCATTAGTGAGGGTGTGTGACACATCTGCTGGGGCTTCAAGCCTACATTTCAATTCTAGCCAACCTTGCACATAAGTGGAATAAATTCAAAATAAATGTTCTACTCATCGGATCAAGATGATATTTAGATCGATCTTACACCTCTCCAAAAGGGGAATCCAATAAAAATATTGGCATATTCAACTGAGCATCACAACATGGATTTTGGACCTAGTTGTCCAAAATTAACAGTTTCAGACTTTCCTAGAAGACAAGGTCAATGAAGTCATGCCAAATACATGAAGAGAGATATAAGAGCCCAAAGGATTCTTACAGAATCCATAAAATACTCTCTTATCTCTGATGTACCAAATCTAGAATCATCAAAAGAAATATATGAGAAATTGGTGGAGCTATTCTTTGTGAGTACTGCAGGAGAAGAAATTTCTCTAAGATCATCAACAGGAAGTGGGAGAAGTAATGTCTGACACTAAGATGAATGAAGTGGTGTTGGAAGCTCTGTCAGACGAATGGAGAAACTTCACTTCAGATTTATATGGGAAGAAGGAAGCCACACCATTCCATGATTTAGGTTCTCTATGTAAAATAGAGGAAACAAGATTGAAAACCAAAGGTGTTATAGGATCAAGTGAAGGGAATCAAGCCTTGGCAGCCACGTCAAGGAATAAAGGAAGATTCGGTAAGTTTGGTGCTTAGTATAGTATGGACAAAGCATGATGCTTTGGATGTGATGAACTTGGGCATTATAAAAGAGGTTTCCCTAAATCTGAAAAGGACAAGATAAATAGGGAAGAATCCCATATCTCAAAAATGAGAGAAGAACCTGATCCAAAGAAATTTAAGAAAGAGGAAGCTAGGGATCTCCACTATGATTGAGATCATCTTCTCCTTTAAGTGATTTATGTTGGTTGTATGATAGGAAGCAGTGTAGCATCTTGATCAAAGTGTGGTAGGAGTTCTCGGTTAAATAGCTCCTCGAAAACCTCTTTAATAACAATATTGATGGAAGGCAGTCATTAATATCAAGGGTCATCATGAAAAAATGAATTATGGGATGTGATGACATATTGATGGAATAGGCCAAGGGAATGAATCTTTTCATTCTAGTAAAACTGCTGAAGGATGACTTATATGCTGAGGTATGAGGTATGTATATATTTATATGCTGACACTCGATGTTGTGAAGTCATGTCATATGGTTGCAGGTAATAGACTTCTATATTTAGAAGTATGATCTATGAAGGAGGATCTCTCGGTGCACTAACAGAAGAAATCAACATAATATATATATCCTCATGAAATATGAGGTAGTTGTATATGAATGAGGAACTAGAAAATGTGTAAGTTCCTGGGAATGAACAATTTGCAAAAAGGAAGAGATCGTGAAATGCAACCATGTCAAAAGTCAATTATCATCCGAAAGCCAAGAATATGTGACTAGGAGATCTACTAGGAGGATATGTAGACTCTAACAAAAGTCTGGTAAAGAAGAATACCCTTGACAAAACATATCATTAGGAGATGTTTAAATCTAAATAAAGGATGTTGATGCCTATAGGAAGATGTCATGGTGAAAGATCATCACTAAGGTAACTTTTGTTTTAAAAGTTCATATGTATATGTTTATCTGGATAAATTTGTGCAGGGTTGCTAATCATGAAAAAATATATATGATCCTTAGAGATGATTTGAAGGAAAGCAGCATGGCATAACGGTGAACTAGATGAGAAAGGAAGATGAATCACTTTCCGGTAGATGACATGACTCATGAATGAAAGTGATGGATGATTTGTTCCCTATGGAGCTAAATTTGAAGATTCCTCAATATCGAAATCCATGATATCGAGGGGAGGAATTCTTCATGAGAAGTTGGGTGTCTCACCATTGCTGCTACAGGTCCCTAATTGAGAGGGATCCTAGTGATCATTTTCTTACTTGGAAGAAATTGGGTAATTCCTAAGAATGAGCTTAGGTACATTCCTTATACATGAATGAGTACATTCCCTTGTGGAATAGGTCTTCCCTCGTTGAGAGGGAGAGATAGACACATCCTTCTAGTCATCACTTGGGAAGATAGAATGGAGGATTGGGTAATCATCTAGCATTTGATACTCTTTTAGAATGTGCTAGGGAATTCAAGATAAGAGTAGTCGGGGACCGATATTCTTTGAGGGCTAGCTACCCAAGATAAGAATATTCCAAGAAGGTCATACTTTGGGAACACCCGGGTGGAGTATGTACCTTGGAGAGACAATGACTATGGTGTCTATAAGTCATGTGTCTCGCCAGCATTGTAGCCCATTGTCTCGTTGAGAGATGGGTTTGTTAGTCAAGGCCTTATACTAGGACAATGCTGGTTGATATGATGTTATACATATGTGATTACCAATCTGATTCTTCTTATGAGATTCTTTAGTTTGAAAGTGACCATGTACCTGTATGAATACCTCCCTAGTTAAGAGGGAGCGTTGAAAAGTGTAACTAGGTCGGTCTTCATATTGACTATGTAATTAGGTATTTTATGTAAAGAAGAAGGCAAAAATAATAAAATGTATATTTGTTGCAATTTCTTCATGGGTTTCATGAGCAATATTTTATCTTAGGTTAATGGACTTCTTCTCAATGTCCATTTAGGGTTTGTCTTATGTTTATAAGTATAATTAGAGTCATGCATATAAAGAGCATTGTCATTAAAAAGCTTCAAGACCTTGTTAATGAACCTTGTTGAAGAAAGGATCTAACTGCCCTCAAGTCATCTCTCTTTCAAACGCTAGAAAATATATGATAAAGGTGGCAGATAATTAGCAATGAAGTCGACCTACATGTCGGTCTAAATTTTTGTTGTGTGGTCGGCCTAAAGGAAGGAACAGGTGCTATATATATACCTTGATCTGCAGCCATTTGTCAAGTAGGATTACGAACTTCTCTGTCACACAAATGTGGAGTTTAGAGGACTGAAAGCAGTGGACTTCAAAAGGTATAAATAAATGCGGGTTGATCTGAATATGTCAACGGATTTCAAAAAGGGTTTAGTGCCGGTTTATGGACAGAGTCCTCTGAAGAAGTTTCAGTGATATATGCAGATTTAAAACAACAAGCCAGCAGATTCCTTAGTACTATATGTAGTCATCCACAAGGACCGAAGTGCGGACATATTTATAATTGTAACAGTAGAACCAAGTATGGGTTACATACGAGCTAATGTAGAGAGTGTGGATTTGTTAAGGCATCCTGAAGTGTCTGAAATGCGGATTAATGAAAGGTAGATGTGGTCAAGGCTGAATCTAGCATATCAGTTCGGATAGATGATAAAAGGAAGTATGAATATCACAACATAAAACAGAGGGAAGGTAAATTTGAGATTTACCTTCCTATCTTCACTATACAAAAGGAATATGCCACAAGTGAAGATGAAATAAGAATAAGTATATTGATAATTAAAGACTAAATCAAGGAAGAGACCGAGTTCTCTAAGTGGTGGTGCATATTAGTACAAAAAAGAAGATTCATCGTTGTGTAGCATACAAGGAAGCATTGACAAGGTGTTGAAGATATTCCTAGGTCAAGGGTCTAAGTCTTGGTCATGGTACTTGTCATTTGAAAATCCATAAGAAGACTTCCTTACGGGTTTTCCTCTCTAAGAGGGAGAGGTTTTGCCCTAGCTCAAGGAGCCTAATTTTTGTGTCTTTTGTATGTTGGTAATTAACTTGATGAAAAGACTAAATAAGATAACAAAGAGAAGATGTAAGTAACTCAAGTAAGCTCATAACTAATTATCAAAAAGATAATTTGTATTAATCTCCAACCCTTCAAATTCTCAACATCAAGATGCCTAAGTACATCTTACTAGGTACGAATATATGTGTCGTAGTCGAGTCACCTACAAGATCCCACAAACATAGGACATTGATGTATTTCCATTGTTTATTCGTGACATAATTTTCCATTAAGGCATTCAAGCCTCAAGGTACTTGAGGATTATTGATGGGAAATTTGCATTGAAGCAAGGTTTATTTGATAGAAAGGAAAAGGAAAATGGGGTGACTTAACTTTGTAAGGGAGTTAAACAACTTTATTTTTGGGTTAAGGGTGAGTGAAAATTAGGCAGGAAAGTATGAAGATTGCAAAGGGAAATGAATTTTCGGTATTAGGGAGATGGACAGTTATGGATCGACTGCAGGCTTAAAATTTTTAGCAATGGTAAAATTGGTATGTATTTAGTAGCAATGGTGTAGTGGATTTGATTTTACATTGAATGATCATGCTCTTTTGAAAGAAACTTGGTCTTTAAAAAAGTACTTGTATATATAGTGATCTTCTTTCATCGTCCTGGAACCTGCAAAAACTTAGAAATTTTTGCAATAAAATTTAATACTATCAAAAATAGAGAGGTGATTAGTCCATTTTCATTTGATGTATACACAAAAAAAACTTAGAAATAATACTAATAAAATAAATTCAAGGACGAAAAATTAAATGCACTTTTACCTAATCAATACCTTGGATCACATGTTATTATTTTGTTGGTGACTTCTTCATTGTATTTCTAACCAATTTTGAGCTTGAGACCTCTTTTACACACACTTAATGCTTCATCAATGGATCATAAAACAAATTTTCATAAGCTACTGAAGTGTGTCGATTCTGCAGCTAACAAAAATCTAGGTCATTGCACTGCCTTGCCGCTTTACAACCTGCAATTAGACTCGAATGGTGGTTTTTTCAGTTATCACAGTTAGATTTTTATATATTTTTAGGTTTTTATGAAAGTATAAGTTTGTAATTGTGTTTTCCCTTTTTCTCTAGTGTTGCACCCTTACCCATGATCCTGTGGATCAAGAAAATGCTCAAAAATCAAAATTATTGGATCAGCTTGAAACTAGCACCAACACATATATCTCTTTGTTCTGAATCCAACACAATTCGTTTCACTGAAATCTGACTTCGGATGCTCCTGGAATCGTGTTCTAATTGTTTTGTGAAACAACTAAAAAAATGAATTTTGGGTTGCAGGAACGCCCAGTCAGCAGTTCGTACGCTCACTGGGTCATGACACCTGGCAAGTTTTTATTAGTTCTCATTGACCAATATACAGTTGACACTTGGCACTGTTTTACTGTTTACACGTGACTATTTTTTATTGGTTCATGGCTTATTGTGGAGGACCAACAAGTGAGTACCACGTGGACCAACAAATGGTTTCCACGTGGCCTCCTCGTGGTGGCCAAAATTTTGTATAGGGTCGAAACAGCCTCCATAGGAATTGAACCCGCAACCTCATACTAACCAACCAAACACCTTTACCAATCTACCTACAATGTTACTTGTTAAATATACTCCCAAAAACTTTATTTAAAGGATGCAAGAGCGCATTTGGGGAAAGGGTCGAGGTTAAGCCCTAGCCCCTGGTCTCATGCAACGTGATATGATCAAGGGCGTAGAGGATTTGGGGGCGGTTTTAACTATCCTACAAATTCGACCATCGATTGGGAAGGCCAAATTTGCTTGTCATTCCCGTTTTTTGGGCACACCGGGTGAGTTTGGGTCGAATTGTAGGCTTATTAATAGAGGAATTTGGTAGAAACTTAAAATAGTGATATCTTACTCAATTTTTGGCCAAATGAGGTGCAAAAAGAGTCAAAACAGGGGTTTTCAATAGGTTTGGATCCATTAGAGCATTATTTTTTATCTTTGAGCTTTGTAAAAGCCTGTAATTACACTTTTGAGTACGAATTTAAATTTCTTATCCAATTTTTATTGCAAAATTTTAAAACCAACTTTGTTCAATTTTATTTTCTAATCTTCGAGATCGCAGAGAGTGCAAGAAGAGAGCATACTCAGCAATATTTAATCTCTTTATTCAAAAACAAAGCAAAAGGATTCAATCTCTAACTTCAAATTGTGGCTCTCAAAACTTTTCGTTCTCCTGTTTTCCCAAATATTCCTTCTCTTTCTACATCTTCCTGCAAATGATTAGTGAGTTGTGTGGCTCTTACTACACCACCAAAATAAATAAAATGAGATTTAATTTGAAGAAACTTAAAATATCACCAAACTTGGTCTTATTCATTAATTCTATCCTACCCTACTCTACTGGAAATAGAAAAATTGATCAAGTGTATGAATATTTCCAGTGTAACCATGTGCATAACATGAATAAAAAGATATTCATGCTTAGTTTTGAAAGATATGCATTAAAACACATCAAAGCATGAGAAACCAGTTGTTTTGATAATACCATTAATAAGTAAGGAAAAATCGAAGAGTGATGTGATTTAATCCTTGATTAGAACCATTTTTCAATAAGGTCATGACATTCCTTATTCCTTTCTTGGTTTAGATCACATTGAATATCCTCCTTTATTATGCATTCCTTGATCTTAGATTCTATTGGTTTCTCCTCATCAAAAGTATTTCAAGATTCTTTATTCTCTTCAACCGATTGACAAAAGGAATCAAAAGAAACTTGAATATATTCTTGTGAAGGTGGAGAGATCGACAAGTTTCTACATGTAGTTAAAATAAACTCTTCCTGAGAGGTAGATATCCCAGCTATTGCTAAGATTCAAGAAAGTTCTTGGAAGACCATTCTTCAAACTCTTAATTGTCTATGAATTACTCCAACTGGTTGATAATTCCTGTCGTGAACACAGATTATTACAAATTTTTGAAAATTTATTGAAATCTAATATGCATCCTAAATTATTTTAATATGTTTTTAACATGCATCTAAGAATGAATGAAACTATAATGAATTGTCTAAACTTCAAAATAAACACCTATGTATACCTCCCCGGCAACGGTGCCAAAATGTTGGGTGATTTAATTGCGAGTTAAATCCATATCATTTAATTGTCAACCCGGGGTTTCGTAAACAGATGTGGTATACCTATACTATATTTACTAGGCGGTTGTATTTCAGATTAAATTAACCTAATGCAATTAAAACTAATTACAAAACATAATAAATTAATCCAATCCAAACCAAACATAAAGAAATTGAAATCACACTTGCATAAAGGAAATCACACTTGCAGAATTCAAATCACACTTGCTGAAATGAAATCACACCACACTTGTATAGTTGTAATCACACCACACTTGCATAAATGAAATCACACCTGCTGAAAAGTAAATCACACTTACTGAAAGGAAAAGTCACGCTTGCATAAAATAAATGAAATAACAAAACTATATTATGTTACCAATATGTACAAATATGTGCAAATTGTGGTTGATGGGGGGCCTTCATTCCTCAGAAAGCACACTAAATCAACTATCACATCTTGGAGATCAAAATAACAGTATGTATTTCATAAAAATTAAGTTACAATACATTACAATAATTCTCTATCCTCACTTTACAAATTACATCTATAACTTGGAACCTCCAACTATCAACTAGCCACTAGCTAACAATTAACAACTGACTACACAACCCTTTGTATGAAGGGTGCACTCCTATTTATACAAAAATTTAGGATAACTATTCAATAAATACAAATCCTCAAATCTCTCCTAAATCCACATTTATCTCCTGTGGTTACAAACAATCATCTAAAAATGAAAGATACATATCCTCTCAAAATTCTCGTATCCATGATTATTCTCTTTTGAATGTGCATAGTTAATGATCCACATCCTCTATAAATATTCCACGGATATCTATGATTTGGAATTTGAAATTCGAATTTGTAGTTGGATGGCCAAATAGGACCCTTCTAGAATCTCCAAGTAGGCCTACAATATCAAAAACTCATAACACTTTTAAATATATATGAAAACATGTTAATTTCCTAATATTTAATCACAAATTCACTTAAAATACTTAAAATTAATGACTTGGAAAATATTAAAGTTAAACCCATATGATAATGAAAACATTTACTTAATGGAAGGTTATGGGGCTATAGAGTTATGGAATGAGGGTAAAATATGGAAATGAAGGTGAAAGTGGGTGACATTTTGGAGGCCCAACATAGCCCATTCAAGATTGCCTTCTTTGCTCTTGTATTATATTCCTTGGGTTCTCCTTCCATCATGCTTTCAATAATCACGAATTCCCAGACTTCAACGCCTTAAGCCATTAAGAAATTCCTCATTCTCATCTTCCATATATAAAATTTTCCATTGAACAATGGAACTTTCCCAATTTGATTATCTTCATTTTTCACGGTTGAAGGAGAGACGTCTTTAGAAGGATTGGAGGCTTTCTTTCTTGGCTTTGCCATTTGTGTTCTAAGGATCCACCTTCAAGCTGTTAAGTTTTGAGTGAAGGTATTGGCTCTGATACCAATAGTTGGAAATATTGAGAGGGAGGATGAATCAGTATTTCTTTTCAATTGTTATTTTTACCAGTTATATCACTTATAATTAGAACAAAAAATGAAAAATAAGAATAAATACTTTTATTAGTCATATATAACGAGTTCTTTGATCCTCTTCTTTACAATAAATCCAATACAATAATGTGTAGGGCTCCAACCCTAGATGAAGACACCAATCTGAAATCCTTCCAGGAAACAACATGTACTATGCCAAGCACCGACTTAGACTTGACGAGGCTCCAACCCTATCTTTCAAGGCTCCAACATTATCGCTTTGAGGCTCCAACCTTTAGGGCTCAAAACCTATCTTCCAAGGCTCCAACCTTGTCACTTTGAGGCTCCAACCCTATCTCTGGTACAGGCACCAGACTAGTCTTCTTGAGGACTCCTATCCTCTAGGGCTCCAACCCATAGTTTCAATTCGTCAAGATAATTTTAGTGATTCTTTACAGCTCCCAATATCTTCTTCAACGATCCCTATAAAAATCTTCACCTTCAACATTTCCCTCAATCGATCTCCAAAGCTCTTAACTCATCAATGACAACTTTTGTCTTCACATGAAGGTGTCTCCACAACTCTTCATGGTACCTAAACAAAAATTCTCCAAGATCACCTCATGATGACTTCAGTGCATCATGGTCTTCAATAATCCTTCCAAGATAAGCTTCTATAAGTGTCTTTAGATTTCTTCAATAACGCCTCAAGGTGTGCTCAAGGATATCTCAAGATTACTCCAAATCCTCTTCAGGATGTATATCAAAACTTCCACCAAGAAGTATGCACCAAGATGTTAAAATACTCTTCAAAGGTTGCTCCAATGGACTAATACAATTAATCTCCAAATACACCAAGATTAGTCTTCAAAGGAAGTCTTCACAAGTTCCAAAGATAATCCTTCAATATGCCCTCAATGCCAACCCAAGTCTTCTTCTAACTGCTTCTAGGACTTTTAAAATGTCTACAAAATGTTGCTTCAAAATCCTTTCAAGGGTTGCTTTAATGACTACAATATCAGCTCCAATTTTTTTCTCCAAGACTCCTTCAAGAACATCTCAACAAGGTATTTTCAATAAACCTTCAAGACACTTCATTAGAGCTACTCCATGGAACTAATCAAACAATGTTTCAATAATGTTACAACAGTTATATTAAGGTTTATTCAATACTTCACCAAGACTTCTCTTCTACTGTAAATTTGCTCCAAAGGTCTCCAAGAAGCTTCAATTAGGATTTCCAAAATGTCTTCAAAGTTTGGTTCCTATCTTCACAAAATTTGCGCAAGGGTGCTTTAGTTGTACTTTACCAACTCTATGCGTTTCTTAAGCAAAAAGGTGTCTTCAACAAGATTTTAGCAGAGCTCCCACGTTGTTTCAACAATGCCTCAATTATACCCCAAATAATGCTTCAACAAGGATCTCAAATATGTTTCTTCAGTGTTCCAAGAAGTGTTTTATTAATGCTCCAATTCTTAGAGAACCTCCTAGCCATGTTCAACTAAGGTTTTCCTTTTTCGTAAATAATCTATCTCAGTCCGGAAAAGGGTTAAACTTATACTGAGTAGATGTCGATTCATTTACTTTTATGAGCTCGAAAAGGAAAGTGCTCGGCATTATTTTCACATTATCGGAGTTTGAAAAGAGCTAAAAGAAGACTCCAAGGGTTCCTTTTTCGTCGTTATCGAAGCTCGAAAAAGAGATAAAAGTGTGCTTCAAGTCCTTTTTCGTTTTTATCAAAGCTCAAAAAAAAAGGATAAAAATATGCTTTGTGGTCAAATCGTTCTTGAAATAAATGTGCACGACTAATCTGCTATGTCAGTTGTAAACCTGTTCAAAACAACATCAAATGGATTAAAAATACTTGTTTCATGATAAAAAAAATGGATAAAAACCATAGTCACAGTAATAAATATGATTTTCAAATAATCAAATGACTAATTAAAAGATTTTTACTGTTCATTTTTACCATTTGAAATTTACCATTTTCATTTTGGAGCTTTGAACCTGTTTTTTCCCTTGAACTTCAGTTGTTGATTGCGATCGATTCTGTGGACATTTTTCCTCGTCGTTTGATCCAGGTTGGTGCTATCAACCTCCTATTTCCTTCAGTAGTCTTTTTTATTCATTTCATTGCAATTTTTTAGGGACTTTGGACCCTTAGGGTAAATTTATTTTTCAAACAAGTCAACGCACCCTTGAATGTCGAAAGGTGCGTTGCAATACACTGGAATTGAAGGCAAGCTGCACTTGCAACGCATTGCCCCTTGACCAGGGGTGTGTTGGGTGCAATTTTAAAAAAAAATCTTTACAGTGTGCCCAAATTTTGCCTGGATTTTTGCATGAAATGGGTCCTTATGAGTCTTATGGTTGTGTTTCAGGGATTCAATGGACCAAAATGACGATTGCATGGAGGGAAAGAGAACATGAGGAACAAAACATGATTTCCCTAAATGATCCGGGTACTGTAAGATCCCTCAGAGACTGTGGGTTGCTAAAGTACTTCAAACTATCGAGTATGAGGCAACATATGGAACTATTGGAGTTCCTTGTTCGTTCATGGGATCCAACGATTGAGGCATTTCATATTGGGGACAAAGAGGTATGAATTTTAGTGGAGGATATCTATGTTCTCACAGTTTTTTTTTGAGGAGAGGCCTACCCATTTCTCTCTTAGGGTCTTCTCTCAGAGGAGAGACGGTGAGAGATTATATATTGTAGTATTTCAATCCAGGGGCAGAACCTAGCAAGGATGGGAAAATAAACATCCGCGATGTTCGTGATTTGCTATCAGGAGAGCAGTCCTTTGGGATTTGGATATGGCTGAGACTCTTGCTAAGCTTCAGCAGCACATACAGGGGTTGAACTTCGAGATTATGGATTGTCAGATCGAAGAGCTACCCATGCGACTACAACACCATACTATTGGCATTCCTAACCGTTGGATGCAGTTACTGCGTAGAATAGCTAGATCAGTAACATATTATCATGAGTACCACTAGTTTACTTTTGAGATGTTTCATACATTTTGAGGTCAGGTGACCAATGTGTCTTGGGCACAAATTTTGTAAAAACCTATAACTATATATCTATTTGATTTCAGTGTTTTCCTATGTTTATTGCGCAATCTTATTCAATTATGTGAATGTATCTTTACATGTGTTGCAAATGTCTGTTTATAACATAATTTTCTAGAGAATCATTTAATGTGTTCAAGTTCCTGGAAATGTTGATATTGAATGAAATCAAAATGTCTTTCAAAAATTCAAACTCTTAGGAACATACGATGCAGTGTTGGATTTCTAACAATATAAACACTACTAACTTACAGTACCACAAGTTGTGAGTCTAACCTAATGATGATGTGGTTAATATCAAATGAAATGGCATCAGAGAGAAGTTTGATCAACACATTATACTCAGCGATTTTGTTTGTAGATCGACCGATACAAATCCCTTGAAAACTCACTAACTCGTCGTTCAGAGCGAAAATGGCCCACGCCGCCGAAGATAGATTTTGCGTACTACGACTAGCACCATCAGCATACCCAACGAATGGTTCCAAAGATTAATACAGCTGCGATGAAATGTAAAGCGGATTACTAAATTCAAGCAAACTCTAAAAAATAAAACTAAGACAGTAAATGAAAATCAACAGCATATATACAATATAATACAAAAATTTACTACGCTCATGTTTAAGCATAGTAACGCTTGAGATACAACCTATTTCAGGGCTGCCAATGAAATTCCATCGTAATATTCCAACTCATAGGCACCCTTAGCAAGAAATATTTTGAGAATATAGGGGTCATGCCATAATGGCTCAAATTTCCTTGTACCTACTACATCAGCTTCCTAATCATAAAGAAGGACCAGGTCACCCTCTGAGAAGATGCGAGGCTGGACATGCTTGTTGTATTGCGCCTTTATACGTCTCTTATGCACTTCGTTGGCCAATTGGGCTTCACGATGAATTTTATCAAGATGGATGAGGTTAAAAAGACACGCTTCTTCAGCAGAGGTGTCTGGTAACAAGTTGATTATGAGTTTTAACGACGGTATTTCACATTATATTGGCAAGATAGCTTCCATACCATACACCAATTGAAAGGGGGTAAATCTGGTTGTGTTTCTCACCGAGGTTCAGTACGCCCACAAAGCCAAGTATAGGATTAAATTCCAATTTTGTTTATGAACTCCTATCATTCGTTGAAGCATTCGTTTAAGAATCTTGTTAATAGCCTCAACTTGTCTATTTTATTATGGATAGTAAGGAGTAGAACTATCAGGGGGCAGTCGTAATTTGGAAGTCAACTCATTCATCATATGATTGAAAAAATGTGAACCATGATCTGTGACTATAGCTTGTGGGACCCCAAACCGTGAAATGACATGATTAAAGAAAAACAATGCAGTTGTTTCTCTTGTGTTGTTGAATGTAGGCATCGCTTCGGCCCACTTGGTAAAGTAGTCTACTGTGAAAATAATATAACCATGCCCCCCAGACTAATGAGGGTTATAAGTCATGAAGTCAATGCCCCATTTTGAAAATGGTCCCACGGAGACAACATGATGCATTGGCACTAGCGGTTTGCGGATTTTACAATCAAATATCTAGCACGCATGACAATTTCTGACCGCGAGGATGCAGTCGCGAAATATGGTAGGCCAAAAGTAACCAGCATGGAGTATCTTCTGCATGGTAGCATATATAAACAAGTGTCCACCACAAGCCCCAACATGAAAATCATTTAAAACTTTTTCGGCATCCTCATGAGTGAGTCATCTTCTTAAAATTGTATCGACACCACGACGATAAAATGTATCGCCGATGATCAGATAATCTTTGGCTTGGTATCGAATATGTCGCTAGTCAGAGCGAGAGGTATTAGGCCGAAAATTCTAGGTTTGGAGATAAATGATAAAATCCCCATAACAAGGATCAGATGATCCGATCAGAAACAGAGACTCATCAGGAATAGATGGTTATGATGTAGTAGCAGTACTATTAGAGGGAAGGTCATAGAGAAGCTCAGCCAAAATTAAAGACTTATTTGACTTGGATTTGATGAAGTCGAAATCAAACTCCTGCAACATGACAATCCATTTTGAATACCTTCCCCCTGGGAATTGACGTGATATGATGTAAGTCATGGAGTTGTAGTCCAAATGACAATGGTCTTCTCGAACAGGATATAGTGGCAAAATCTTTGGACAACTTGAACAGCTACCAAGGAAATTTTTTCTACATATGAATACTTCACTTCCGTATCATTGAGATTACGACTCAAATAATAGATCGGATGTTCTATACCATTTTCTACTTGGACCAATACCATAGCAATGGTCGTATCAGTCGTGGCGATATATAATAAATAATCACTCTGATAATTGGGGGGATACATTAATGACACCCGTACAAGTGTATCTTTGTAAGCATCAAAAGAATCTTGTGCAACCTTATCCCAATGGAAGGTAGTCCCCTTTTTCAAGAGCCGAGTAAATCCTTTAGCCATTTCGGCGTAGTTGGGTATGAACCTCCTTAGGAAGTTATCCTTTCCCTAAAGTTTCTATAACTGAATCAAATTTGATGGTGCAGGCAAATCAAGAATGTCCTGGACCTTCAGTGGGTCAATTCAAATTCCTTCTTTTGAGACGATGAATCCTAGCAAATGACCAGAACCAACACAAAACACACATTTATGTGGATTGAGGCATATTTTGTAGTGTTTACAGTGTAAAAAAATAGCTCTCAAATGCATCGGGTGATCAGTCTAGTTTCATGAGTGCACGGGTAAATCGTCTAGATAGTATTGAACAATGTTCTTGATGTCATTGAAAACATAAATAATTGCTCTCTGAAAAGTTGCCCCAGTGTTATTTAAACCAAACAGGAGTTTCCGATAAGCAAATTTTCCCCAGGGACAGATGAATGTTGTCTTATATTGGTCCTCCAGATGGATATTGATTTGATTGTAGACAAAAAATCCATCCATGAATGAAAATATTTTGCATCCAGCACAACCATCAATAATCTGGTTGATAAAGGGATTAGGATAGTTGTCTTTTGGACAAGAAAGATTGACATCCCGATAATCGATGCACAATCTGATGGTCCCTTGTTTCCTCATAACAGGAACAATGTTGGAAACCCACTGTTGTAGAGGTAAATCCCCTCTGCGGACAGAGGCGATCCCTACTAGCCCAGATCGGGTCTAGCAACAATCGTATCGTGCTAAGGTGCAAGTTCCTAATTGCAATAAACCAAATGGCAAAGAAGGCTTACCTTGAATCCAATGCTATTTTTCGTAGAGAGGATAATGCTCCCGTTTCCTTGCTCCAACAAATCATAATCCTCTCGCTTGCCATGATCGAACACCTGCACACACAAGAAACACGACAAACACAAGCATAAAACCCAATATATGCAATTATGTATCAGTCAGAGAAGACACAACTCATGATCATAATGAACAATACGAGTGGAACCATAACCAATAGTCTCTTATCATTAATTAATACAAAGGAAAATACAACTTGGCTCTGACACTGAATCTTCCTTCGGCGGGTCGTCAGCGGAATACGTCTCGGTAAAGCTCGTCGGGGATGGGGACAAGCCTCTCTCTTCGATCGTCAATCTCCTTGCTACCGATTTGGCTCTATGAGGAATATTTCAGCATTATTTAAGCTATGAAGGCTCTTGGAGACTCAACCATTTAGCTATTCAGCCCCTCAACTATTCAGCCATTCAGCCCTTCATCCCTTCAGCTATTCAGCCCCTTCATCAATGGATGAAGGCTATATTTATAGAGGAGAGGAGGAGGTTGGGATCCCTACAATAGTGGAAGGGAAGCCTTATCCCTTGGGAGGTTCCCCATAAGGTGAAACAGAAGCCCAAGGAGGAAGGCAGTGGTTATTCGATCGAAACCACTCCTCATGACTCATCACCGAAGTTGTTGTATTCGAAACTTCGCCTCTTTCAAAAAACTTTCCGCAAAAAACGGTTAGGCGCGGAGCTTGGCGGGACAAAGCGCCGGTTGGAATGGGCGCCATTGTTAATTTTCCTCATTGGCGAGGACACCAGGGCTACCCGAGCGCGAGGAAAAAACAAGTGTTTTTGAGAAGTCTGCTCGGGGAAATGATCAACGGAAAATGTTGTCCTCATAGATAGGGCTGCCAATGATGTGTTGCAAGACGCAGCTTCGCACCTTGTTGGTGCGGAAACGACCTCAATGGGAGAGATGGTGTTGCGGGGACGGTGACAAGTCTTTGTGCTCGCGGTGCCCCTAAAACGCGGGGCCCGAAGAGAGAGGGGTGAAATGCTTTACGAGAACGTGTCCAACTGAAAACACTGTCGTCAGAAAACCTGCGTAGAGAAGTACAACTGATATCTCAAATACATGATATATGTCGTATGGGCGCATCCATCCATAACAGAGTATACAATAATCTAGATCCAAGGCATGGACACAGCCATCCAGTAAGGATCGATAAATAGACTCAGGTATGGTCGCAGCCATCCAATGAATGAGTCATGCAACCAATCATAATAATCCACAAAATCGCAACCTGGATTATAACAGACAAAATCCAGGGTCTTGCACTCCATCTCGACTCGAACAAAGTACAAGTTCAAGCATGCGAATAAGTGAGTTGAAGTCGAACATGCAAGAACATCGCCTGATTACCAGCCAATGATGAAAGCTGTTAACAGACGCGAGAGGTACCACCAATAATGAAAATGGCCCTCAAGGTATTATAGGTACAATCTACGGCATGTGACTTAGTGAGCTGGTGTCGAACACCTGTAGAATCACTCAATCGGAGGCCAGTGATTAAAAAGCTCACGTCGAACGCGAAGAACCTGCCATTGAGGCATGCAGGCTCCAAGGTACCAGAAGGGAGTCTCTAGATCAACTTCCCAGATAATGAGCTGATGTCGACAGGAAGTGACCTTGATCGAAGGTGGGCCATAATTTTTCCCACATCATCGACATGAGACAGAGGAACATAATGTCTTTGCGAATCAATATCAGATGAGAATCACAAGAAGGTTGAAACTTGCAAAGGTCAACTTCTCTTGAACATATCGGTGGCACGACAGTGGATTTGGAAGTATTTGACATCAAAATATCAGAGGTCATGATGACGAGGCAAAGAGAAGATGAGAGGTCAAAAGGGATCACCCAAACCCACGGAGGCAAGTGGAAAACGAGATGAGATGTCCCCAACCCGACACGAATGCAGACAAGTGCCATGTTTAACAGCGACATACTACCGACACGACAATGATGTTGGTTCCATTTTTCCCCACCATTTCTGGTGAGTACCTCTTTATTTTTACACAAGCTTGAAGAGGATACCATATGCTTGTCATATAAGTTCGTCCTTCGGACGAATCCATCCTAGAATGTTTAATGAGCCCTAGGATGGAGGAACTCGAATATCGTCATTACGACTGAATCTGATGTCATCAGAGTTTAACGAGTCAGACAAAGGGAGAAATCGTCGTCTTTTCATGTTTAGAGAGTTTGAAAAGACAGCAGAAAAGTAAAATCCAACTGTCCCTTTTCGTAAATAGTTCATCAGATCTGAAAAGGTAGAAAACGACGTCTGAGAAAGCCTCCTAGTCACGATAGGCTAGGGTATTCCTTTTTCGTAAATAATCTATCCTAGCTCGAAAAAGGGGTAAACGTATATTGGGTAGATGTCGTTTCGTAACCACTTTAACCAGATCAAAACGACAAGCGGCTCGTCAATCTTTTCATATTTAAAGAATCAGAAAAGAGCTAAAAGTTGACTCCTCCTGGAGGAACGAGTGGTATGAAGGGTAGCAACTGGTTCCGATAATGGTGGAACTACTCTGAATAAATAAAGTTCAAGAGGTTGGCTAACAAGACCACTCATTGCAACGGTTCCTCAGGAACAGGTAAAACAACCAAGTGAAGGCATATGATTGGCCAAGAAGATAGTGACGATGGAGTGAGAAAACCAAGGCTCATCTGGCAAAAACAGGCTGATAAAAATGGCAATCACAAGAGGTAAAAGGGGAATGATTTCATTTTTACAAAAGCTTTAAATCAAGAAACTCTGCTTGAAGTTGGTTTCATTTTTACACAAGCTTGAAACAAAGATAAACTATGCGTGAAACCAGTTTCATTTTTACACAAGCTTGAAAGGAAACAAACTATGCTTGAAAAGGTAAACATGCCCCCCAGCATGGTGACTCAATTCGAGGTACATGCCCCCAAAGCTTCAATCCATATGAAAGGCAGATGGAGTGAAGGTTCAAGTTACGAGATCTAAGAAAGACTCGACTGGGATTTTACAAGATCTGATCAAAGACTCGAATCGAACGGGAACGTGTTTCATTGTTTTAACGAGGTTGACACATTAAAAGAACTATCCTCAGGACGCCTTGTTTCATGGTTTAAGAAGCTTGACACAAGAAAACGAACTATGCTTCGACAACCTTGTTTCATTTTTTAAGGAGCTTGACACAAGACAAGGAACTCTGCTCCAACAACCTTGTTTCATTTTTTAAGGAGCTTGACACAAGACAAGGAACTCTGCTCCAACAACCTTGTTTCATTTTTTAAGGAGCTTGACACAAGACAAGGAACTCTGCTCCAAAAACCTTGTTTCATTTTTTAAGGATCTTGACACAAGACAAGGAACTCTGCTCCGACGACCTAGTTTCATTTTTTAGGGAGCTTGACACAAGAAAAGAACCATGCTCCAATGGACTTCATCATAATGAATAATAAGTAATGGCTTCCAAGAGCTCCACATCTGATGGAAGGAAAACACCCTGGAAGTCAGGACCCAATGCCCCCAGCACACGATGCACAATAGCACTATCATTGGGTACAGGCACGGGGTAGGTAGCCACATATTTGACCTGCGGTGGGGCAGATACAATGGGTGGATAAAAACTAGGAAGGGATGATGGCAGGCCAGCTTCCACATCAGGACCAAAGAAAGAAAGTTGATCAATGGTCACGATTCGTCCTTCATGTGGAAAACAGACCACACGAAAAAGGGAGGAGACAAGTGCTCCCATGTCATAGGTGTAATCGCGCCCCAAGAGTAGATTGAAATCCAAGGGGCCTGGAACAACCATCACGTTCATATGGATGGTTTTACCTACCAATGTAACAGGTAACCTTGGAAGGATCCCTAACGGTTGACTCGTTCTTCTGTTAAATGCCAACAGATTCTGCATAACAGGCGCAAGCGGCGGCAAGCCAAAAGCTTTCCAAGTAGTTGAGGATAGAACTGTACTAACAAACGCGCCTTCGTCTATAATGGTGTTGGGTACAACCAGACCAAAGGCCTGTACCGTTACCTCAAAAGGCACATAAGATGGAAGGCAGTATCCGGTAAATCGACTCCAATCAAAGGAAGCGACCAAAATACTCGGAGGGGCTACCATTGAACCGAGAAGGTCTTCCCCTGGTGTTACGGAAGAAGGAGCATACTCCTCGACCTCCATCTCGAAGGTGGGAGGGGAATCCTCAGGGACCTCCATCATGGGAGGTGGAGGAGCAGCTTCTTGAGATATGGGGACAGGAGAATTTTTCTCCAAGTCCAAAGAATCTAAAGAAACAAGAAGCACCTGAGGGATGTGAGGTCTACTCTCCACGGATAAGACCTGGTGCACTGTAGATGGGGCCAGCTCAACCGATCCCACGACCAATGGTTGGTCGAGAATGGATTCCTAAATTTGAATTTTCGAGGGAGCGGGATTGACCAAGGATGACTCTTGACCAATCGTAGGATCAGCTGGTGGAGGACTCAAAGAAAGCCGTTTATAACCAGCCGGAAGGCTAGGTGTAGAAACGGTTGCATTGTCCAAGACTCATTTGGCTTCATCCATATACGGACAAAGGTGAATGGCATGGTGCCCTTCGTCGTACCAGATTAAGAGCTTACACCCCGCTTCTTAGGAGTTTTATTCTTTACCAAGACCGCTGAAGACGTGCCCTCACCGTACTCGAAGCCAAAGGCACCAGAAGCACTGGACCATATCCCACTTGGGAATTTGCATGTACCAAGAAGAGGTTTCCCGTGCAACATGCAAGGGAACCCTGCCTTTCTCACTGAGGGTCGGAAGGTTTATCAAGAGTGAGGCAGCCCAGCAGAGCTACACTCTTAGCCCCTCGCTTATCATACTTCTTCTGCATACCCGTTATCGAATCCGTACTTTCACTGTAAAGTAGCGCAGAGGCGTGTAAACAAAGGAAGAAGGGGAGAGGTCCACCTTGGAATCAACATGATTTTGTTCAGGCGGAGGAACTGATTGACCAGTATCCGAGACATTCGGGACCACAGAGGTTGAAAACAACCAAACAGGCAACCCAACAGTTAACCCGGGAAGGGACAACGTTGCCATGTAAGGAGCACCAACATTCCCGAAAGGAGGAAAATGACCAGGATTCCCATCGGAAGGGATTCCTTGGTTGGTGAACTCTGGAAAAGTTGCCATCAACAACTCAAAACAGCACACAGGCTAAAAACCAAGGCACATAATCAAACGACCAACAAGAAAATTCTAACAGGGCGTGTGATCGCAGGTGATTTATTTTACCACATTGAAACTTAGAAACTTCACCGTTTCATGTTTTAAGAGTCAAGAAATGGATGAAAGGTGACTCTATCTCTTTCAGTTTTGAAACAAGCATGAAAGGACAAGCGCTTGATGATCCTTTCAAATTTAAAGAGTCAGAAAAGATCAAAATGACTACTCATGAATTCTAGGCAAAGGGTGTACCAAATAACCGTGAACTGCAATATACACCTTGGTTTCAAAATGAAAGAGAAATAAACCAAGGACTTAACGTACGTGCAGGTAATCTCCCCGAATGTTGTGTCCGGTGTATCACGGGTATAGGGCGGCAGACTCGGCTTCCTATGAATAAAGGATAGCAACCTAGTGGGGTCTCCCTTTATATACGTGACAGTACGGGGAGCACAAGTCCGTACTAGTGCTGTCTAAAGCCAAAAGGTGAACGACAGCTACTAGGTTTAAAGATGCCGGAACACGTCTCTAGCCTAGACCTCTAAATATTTTGTTAATGTTTCAATGCTACCTTAGTGTAAATTGAATAAATTTTAATGTTTATCTTTAATTATGTTTCAGTTTTCAGGCCCTAGCGAGTGTTATGTCTCAAAATCTCCTAAATGCACACTGCATGCCACAGTATATCATTTCATTCGATGAAAGCTAATTACGAGAGAGTTAAGAGCTTTTCACACAATGACAAAATGATCAGACAACAACCAGTAATGTCTCTAATGCAGCTAATGGAAACTAAAAACTTTTCTTCCCAAGTTACTAATCACTAATAATAGAGAAAAGATTTAATTCACACTAACTAATCAAAATCAAAAGAGATTTTTTTTGTATTTTCAATGTTTAAGAGTAAAGTGCACTAAACAAAATGAAAACTAATGAAACAAGCAATTTGAGAAGCGAAAGAAAAAGAGTAAAAACAATCAAATTTCACTCAATGCAAGCACACAATCAGACCTCAAATTGACGAAACAATCTCTCAAAACCAAAAGAATCCCAAGACTCAAATGAACCATGTAATCTAGGCCCAAAACGAGACAAGGCGGAATTCGAATGAAGAAGAAGCCAATTACTCAAATAACGCAATAAAACGATAGAAAATCACCAAACGAATGCAGAGAAGCAATCACAAAGTTGACTGAACAGATAGAAACCACAAACTCCCAAGGGAGGCTCGACGCACAGTAGCACCTAGATGCCCTAGGGCTAGAATGAAAAATCTATAGAAGAGGGCAAACAACCAAAGGATGAAGGTCGCAGTCAGTCAAACAAGGCTCCAGAACACTCAGGCAGTCGAAGAAATGAAACCAAAATCACAGATCAAGCTTGGAAAGCTCAAAACAGAGAAAACCCTAGCACCTCACAACATTGGCGCGACTGTCAGGCTGAAACTAGCACCATAACACGATTGGCACGGGTAATAAACTGGCAACTAGCGCCAATTGGCGTGACTGTCAGGCTAATAAGCGCGCCAGTCAAGTTTACTATGTAAAAATAAAAGAAAGCAATCCAAGAAGCAGACCAGTGATGTTGAATCTCAAAACAAAAACCAAACTCACGAAAGGAGCCAGCCAAAAGAGCTGATCAAGCAAGCAAAGTCAAGAATCGACCGAAAGACAAGGCAATACTCCAAGTGTTTAGTTCATAAACTAGACCGGAGATTGACTAAAGCAGCATTCATCTACTTTCGCTAATGCAAAGCAAGAGTGTTTCGAAGGCTATCTGTCTAAATTCAGGCTCTGTCTGTAGTTTATAAAGCAAACAAAAAGCTAACTCCCCAGCAGAGTCGCCAATTTGTTGTAGAGGTAAATCCCCTCTGCGGACAGAGGCGATCCCTACTAGCCCAGATCGGGTCTAGAAACAATCGTATCATGCTAAGGTGCAAGTTCCTAATTGCAATAAACCAAATGGCGAAGAAGGCTTACCTTGAATCCAATGCTATTGTTCATAGAGAGGATAACTCTCTTGTTTCCTTGCTCCAGCAGATCACAATCCTCCCGCTTGCCGTGATCGAACACCTGCACACACAAGAAACACGACAAACACAAGTGTAAAACCCAATATATGCAATTATGTATCAGTCAGAGAAGACACAACTCATGATCATAATGAACAATACGAGTGGAACCATAACCAATAGTCGCTTATCATTAATTAATACAAAGGAAAATACAACCTGGCTCTGACGTTGAATCTTCCTTCAGCAGGTCGTCAGCGGAATACGTCTCGGTAAAGCTCGTCGGGGATGGGGACAAGCCTCTCTCTTCGATCGTCAATCTCCTTGCTACTAATTTGGCTCTATGAGGACTATTGCAGCATTCTTTAAGCTATGAAGGCTCTTGGAGACTCAACCATTCAGCCATTCAGCTATTCATCCCCTCAACTATTCAGCCATTCAGCCCTTCAGCCCTTCAGCTATTCAGCCCCTTCATCAATGGATTAAGGCTATATTTATAGAGGAGAGGAGGAGGTTGGGATCCATACAATAGTGGAAGGGAATCCTTATCCCTTGGTAGGTTCCCCATAAGGTTGAAACAAGAAGCCAAAGGAGGAAGACCGTGGTTATTCAGTCGAAACCACTCCTCATGACTCATCCATGAAGTTGTTGTAATCGAAACTTCGCCTCTTTTTTTAAAAAACTTTCCATAAGCAGATTGGCGCGGGTGCTCAACTGGGACAGAGTGCCAATTGGCGCGGGCTCAGTGTTAATTTTCCTCATTGGCGTGAGGACATAATAGGCTACCAGCGCCAAGGAAAAAACAAGTTTTTTTAGGGGTCTGCTCAGGAAATGATCAATAGAAGAAATGTTGTCCTCATGGAAAGGGATGCAATTATGGTATTTGCAAGGCATGACACTGCTTATTGGTCACAGAAAAAACCCTCCAATGGGCGAGATGGGGATTGCAGGGACAGTGAAAAATTACTGTGTAACACCCACTCAGTTAGCAGAACAGGGTAAATGAAACCAGCACAAAAACGTTTTTCAACTTCTGCTTTAATGGCAGCAGCCTTCTTCAGATGAACAAGATGAAGGCGTTGACGTACCAGTTTGACATTAGGGTACATATTAATAATGTATTCAACGATACTAGTATCTATGCCTAGAATTTCCTCGTAAGACCAAACAAATACATCACGAAATTCACGAAAGAGAGAGCGATATGTTTCGAGTTATGATGGAGAACAAGACACACCGACATGAGTGTTTTCTATAATGACAGGTTTTGGTTGAAATATCAATAGAAATGGCTTCTTCAATATTTGATAAAGTTCGCTCGAATTCGATTGCATTAATAGGAAAAGAATTCGAAAAGAATGTTTTGATCGATGGGCGATATACTTCAATAATATTATCTTCTTCGTAATCATGAAGATGGGAGCGATGATGATGATCTTCCCATGGCTCTCCTTCTGGCATCATAGATTCCACAATATTCTCACCTGTCAAGAAAGTTGAGGAAAAAGGATCAGATGGAGTACTGAAATCTAATGAACGATCAACCCAAATGACCGGAGACGATGATTTCGGATTTGCCACCCAATTTCTATGCCATCTCAATTGGGCTAGGTGGCAGAAATTCATCCAACGTAACAACTTCAGAATCACCTGTAATCTTCCTTAAGCCGGATGGAGTAGAAGATATCATGTCGCAGGTTTCTATGTTTGCAATTTCTGCCGACGTTGTAGGCGGCGGTGATGCAAAGGTTCCCATGAGGGCGGAATCCTTTAAGAGTCCTACACCAATGTTTTGAAGTGCAATTTGGGGTGTGTGAACTAACAGAACGCTTCTAGTTACTTGGGAACTGGAGGCAAAGAAGGATAGTTGATTGATGACTGTGATGACACCTTTATGTGGAAAGGCGATCATTTTAAAATATGTAGAAATGATCGCAGTCATAGCATATACCCATGGCCTTCTGAGTAGAATGTTGTAGTCAAGGGATCTTTCAACGACCTCAACTTCAACATTCATTGTTTTTACCGCTAGTTCAACATGCAGGTTATTGATAATACCGCAAGTATTATATGTACGTTTGTCGAAAGCCTTCAACATTGTTGGCGATTAAGATAGGTGCGGCAAGCCAAGTGACTTCCAGCAGTTTAGAGACATAATGCACGTAGATGCTCCCTCATCAATAATAGTACGATGAACAAGGTGATTTAGAACATTGACTTGTATGTAGAATGCCAATTCTATTGGTAATTGCGGCACATATCCCATATGATTAAAGACTACGAGATTGGAATCTATGGGATCAATTCCACCAATTGCTGACAACAAAGCCTGCTTCTAGGACGGACAATTTTGAAGGGCCTCAAGCGCTGACATAGCTAAATGGGATTTAACCATATCTTCAACTATATTATAATTTTGAGCAACTCGGTCTCAAGGATTAAATGTCAGTTTATGAACGACTCTCTTCAATGGCTTGATTGTCAATTCAGGAATACTAGTTGGCGGTATCGATTCCGTAAACGGATTCGTGGTCGAGGTATTAGGATGATCAGTAGCCTGAATACCATAATCTTTATTATGTGTTTACACCAAAACATCAGTCGATGGCTTCGTGATAGACAACATAAGAACTTGGGAAATAGAAGCTAGATCCGTAGCAACCAAATTTGTGTCCGGATTCAAAAATGGATCTGTCAACACAATGGATACATGTGAGGTCTTAACTGATTTTGAAACTTCATCACAGTGAGGACAGTCTCGAACAAAGTGTTCCTCATTATAGATTATGAAAGGGTAACAAGGTTTCCGATTTCCATTCGATTGATCAGATGATCTTTCCTATGGGGTAGAATTTTGCTTTTTCTTTGATTTCCCCTTTCTCTTACTTTCGGGTTGTTTGTCACTTTTTCCCTTGTCAGATGACATGGCATGGATTTCAGAAGAAGGCGCAGGATTAGATGCAGTAGAGTGATGTATGCTTGCAGTACCGATCATACCGTCTCCGACATGAGAGTCCTTAGATGGAGGAGGAATAGTAAAATTAGATCGCAGAGCATTGGGAATTTTCTCATAGAGTGTGCCAGACTGAGTGTAAATCAAGTCTAAATATTGGGCACGAGAAATAACCTACTCTTCAGTGACGATGCCACCCTTAGCCACATCCTTAGTTATAGATGGTAACAGGGACTTAATGAACCACTCAGCAAGGAGCTGATCAGGAACAAATTTATTAACCATTCTACGACGACAACGCCACTCATGAATACGATCAGAAATGTGAGTAGGATTAGTCTGTTTAAAATTAGTCAAGCATTTTGTTGCAGTTTCATATCGTATGGGTAACTGGAAGTGGGTCAAAAAGATAGTATCTAGGGCAGTGAAATTATCAAATGAAGCTCTAGGTAACCCAATGTACCATTTCGCAACCGGACCAGTGAGTGTACAATGGAAAATACGTAGTCGAACAGAGTCATCATTTATGGATTTAGATGAACACCGCAAATGATAAGTCATAACATGTGTCGATGGGTCTTCCCATGTAATATCCCAAAAGGGAGAATGCAGTAATACTCAAACACAATATAAGAACTACAATTAATTAAACAATAAATATAAAGACAACATCAGAATATATAGAGAAGCTGAGCCATTTTATTATGTGGAGAGTATTATAGTTACAACAGTGTAAAAATAGAGGTATTCTAGCCAAATAAGTGGCCTAGAATGACCCTGCAAACATGCTACAACTAGCACTGCGTAACTGGTGAGCTACAGGAAGCAATAATGTGTTGTCCCTTTTGCTGATGATGTACATATAGTTGCTGCAAAGGGAAATGCAAATATATGGAGCTCAAGAGCTCTGATGATGCCAAGATTCAGGATCAAGCCAATGTGATGGGAACCCAAGATAACCTAGAAAGGCTTTTCCAGATCTATGTGTTTAGAAAATCACCCTCCTAGGGTTTGATCCTTTTACTGTTGTGTTATGAAAATTTGAAGCTAGATCTAATCCAAAGATGGCTGCAATGTGTTATACAAACATATCTGAGCTTTGAGGGCTGATCCCTCCTTCTGATCTCCAAGCTAGAAGCTTGAGATCTTGTCTCTTCTTCCTCCTCCTCAAAATGCAGCAACTGGAGATGCAAATGCTGGAAAAAATGCGTTGTACAAGAGGGATAGACTCAATTCCTAATGAAATGTGCTGAAATAAGATCTAAGCTGATGGAAATGGTGATAGCAAGGTGAGGGGATGATCCCTCACAGGATTACTAGCTGAAATGCTAGCAACTTCCTTCCTCCTTCGGATCTGCAATGATGAACTGCACAATCCTTGATGGGACTATTGTTGATAGGAGGTAAATAAAGTTTGGAATAATGCTAGATCTTAAATGAAGCCCTGGGAATGTTAACCTTCAAGCCCAAGGTGATAGGAATAATCCTTCACCGGTTCTCCAGCTAAAATATTGAAGACAACCTCCACCTCCCAAACTGATCTTCAGAAATTGTGTAATTCTTGAAGGTAGGTGTTCTGCAGAGAATGGAAAGAGTGTGGCACCAATGCCTGATGATGAATGGAAGCTCATAATAACCTTCCCAAAGTATGCACACAATACCCCTATGGGTAAGGGTGGGATTCCAGCTCAGGAACACCCTGTGCTAAACAGCACTGCAAACTTAGCTAAACAGCATAAGAATGCATGGAAATTTCACTTGAAAAATCCTAATCTAAACAGACCTTCAAATCATAAACTGAAGCATACCTCCAATCTTGCCTTCATCTCCTTTATACACAAAGTGAGCCTTCCCAAGCCCTGGCCTACCTCTAAACTGTGTTGTTCATGTGGACACAATCCTCCATTGTTGACTGCTTTGTCTCTCCAAGCCCTCCATCATGTCTACATGCAATGTGCACCCTCTCCATCATGTGTGCATTAAATTCACTACTTCCTCCATCACTTCATCATGAATGCTCTATGATCTTTCATTAGATTCCCTCCATGATCTCAGTTGACTGCTTCAACCTTCATGATCTATCTCATTAATGAGACATGATCTCCACTCCATTCACATTAGTAGCTACTCCACTACTCCATTATGTAGATCTATGCTTAATTAATCCACATTCACACATAAAAAGTGGATCTTTATTCATCTTGGGGATTATGGGTCCCTCCAACCTTTTATTTACTTAATTAATTAAGAAAAGTAAGAACTCTAATATTCCAAATATCATGTGAAAATTTGGGAATATTACATCCCCAGGGTTTTCATTAAACTTAGGAATATTCTAGGGTAATTTATGAGGTATCACCGACCACCAAGGAGCGTAGTTGATTGGATCATTGGTAAGACGATTTAAATCCGGTAACTCTAAAGTTGCAAAAAAGGGAAACTGTCGATTTAAGTCAGGTTGAGCATAGCCAGGTATGATGGAATTACTTGGGCAACAAGCCTTTGAGCACTAGCATAAGGAATCTGTTGTTGGTAACCCATATAGGGGTTGTTTTGGAAAGCAAACACTTGAGGATTCTGTTGACCAAAACCTGGGTACGCTACTTGTTGAAATGAAGGTTGTGGCATTTGCGCTTGTGGCTGCCAAGGGGCACGTCCACCAATATTATAACCCAAACTAGGATAGCTTGGATTCGGTTGAGGATAGGTATAACCTGGTTGCAGCTACGACATCCCATAATATGGTAATATAGCTTGTGAATAAATAATTCCAGATACAGGTGGTTGTTGTAAACCAGCCAAAGAAGTTGGAGTCTGAGGACCCAAAACTTAAGGGTATTGGGTTGAAGGACCCACCTGAGATGGTTGAGGTACAACATTTTGAGTCTATAACAGGGGTAAGGATGTATTAACAAGCAGAGTCGATGTGGGTGCAACAGGTTGAACCGGTTGATACGAGTGTACAACTGTTTGTGGTTGGATGGGTAGAGTGGGCTGCCATTGACAAACATTCATTCTGACATTAGGGTGACCAAATAATGATGGAGTAATGTCAAAATGGGTGACCATAGATTCCCCCCCAACATCATGAGTATAATAAGATGGAAAATATTGTTCTCCAGATGTAGGGAGTCCAGTTGAAATTGTACTAGATGGAATATACCCAGATGGATGAGCTTGATATTACCCTGATGATGTGTATAAAGGATCAAGTCGTTCAGTACTCACTATAGATTTACCAGTTAGAATACCAGATGATGACATTGGTGGGTTTTTAGGATGCACCATAGAAGGTTCCAGATAAATATTGGTAACCATGTGGGACGGAAGGGCCACCATATATATGTGACTCTAGTGATGTTGTGAACATCGACGGGGTAGCAAGAGCGGGTGTTGTTGCAACTGGAATAGATGGTCCAGCCGAAGATGTTGGCTCAAGCATGGTTATTCGACCAAATGTATACCCTATTGGATCTACGGGAAATATAATAGACACAGGATCAACAAAAGAATAGGAAGGTTATCGAGGAAAATAATCGTACAGGTAATGCTCCGCCCCAAAATGAGTTGGAGTTAAAGGTGTTTCTTCTTGTTGTATTTCTTCAATTGAAATTAAACCAAGTGGAAGGATTTCGCCATCAGAACCAAAGTATATTTCAGGAGGTTGACTACGTGATATGGGAGACTCAATGGCTACAATATATTGTGGGATGACTAATATAGGAACAACTTCCAGTCATTCAACTTCGGGATTCAGATGTTCTGGAAAAAATGTGACAGGATCTGGATCAACTTCCAGTTGAACAACGTTGGGTTCGGGAGGTATGGTCTCACTGATTGGATGGATCATGAACATGGGTAGTTATGAGGAATCTGTCTCGACAATAGTAGATGAACCAGGATTTGTAGAAACAACTTGTGTCGACTCTGGTATATGTGAGGATGATGTTGCACCAAAGGTACTGATAGTACTAGTTTGGGTAGAGCGATGTCGCCTTCACCGACCATAAATGGATTCAAGGTAAAGGTGGTTTCAGTGCTGTTCTGCATGAATGACGGGGAAAGGGATGTTCTTCTTCCACTATGACTGATTTATTTTATGACCAAAAATAAATAAACAAAATAAAAGGGTAACTCTAGGCAAAAGGTTTACAAAGTACTTGTGAATTGTAGAATACCTCTTGGAAAACCAAGAAGTAAGGGCAGTTATCTCTCCGAATGTTGTGTTCGATGTATCACAAGTTACAAGGCAGCCGACTCGGTTCACTATGGATGGATAAAAACCTAAAATTTTCCTCCCAAATATACCCGAAGGTATGTGGAGACCCAAGTCCGTATTAGCGATGTCTAATGTGAAACAGCACAGTGAGAGCACCCCCTTATACTTTTCGTACGAGAACACCACCCTATATACTCGAAGGTACATGGATGAGCTCCGATATACTTATGTACGTGGAGTGAGGTATAACACTCGGAATGTAGATGCTACTGATGAGGATTAGCAAAGGAAAAAACACTAAGAATGATAGGAAACTCCCCAGTGGAGTTGCCAATTTTTTATACAGAATTATGATCTACAGATCAATCAAATTCCCTAAGTGTGGTGCTAGGCACTTAGAACAATAGATGAAAGACTTTGCTAACAGTTTCTCTAAAATAAGCAGACACACAGAATGATAGAAGAACCTACTTGCAATCCAAGCGCTTCACCTTCTCCTTTTGTCGCTTTTGTTGTCGCCTTCAATGTAACTCAGATCACCAGATTTATTCTTGCAAGCATAAACAGAGAACAAAAAACAAATTACAATATACAGATGTCTACTTATATTAATCACTCAAATCGATTAGATGTGAAACATATATATCATTCAAGAATCCATTACATCAGAAATAGAAACATAAATAGATACATATATCGGAAAATGAACAACAAACTTTATTAAAGAGTAGAAGGGGGAGGTTACAACCAATGATCGATTTGATGCCACCATCTCCAGCTTCCTTTCAGCCTCATCACATCCAACATCACACCAGCAGCATATCAGTACTTTCACTCCCTCAAATGATAATCTAACAACATTTCTTGACCAAAATTATTCCTTTCCTAGCACTAGGATCTGTGCTCAATTTATAGGGAAACTGATGGTAGTTTCTCAATGAATGACTTTCTAATAATAGGCAAGACATGTTCCCAAGTTCAGATGTTTTAGATGGACACTTGGATTCGAATTTTGACACATATGGACTCTTCTAGAAGGCACTGGCCATGTGGAGATTCCTAGAACAATGATAATTCCGCTCCCAGGTGACCAACGCACTCTTGAATGTCGGGAAGTGCATTGCAATGCACCCTTGAATGGAGGATGATGCATATGCAATGCAACTAGTCCCTTTAGAGGCTGCGTTGGTGAGTCAATAGGTGATATAACATATACTTCAAACATTGTAAATCTCACAATAGAAGCCATGAATGAATTTCTATTCTCTTAGGGAATATAGAAACTAAAATGTAAGGGGATGATATACCCTATTTCATTGCCTGGGGATGATGTCCAGTTTGACCAGGTCATGGGGGATGATGCCCAAATTGACCTATAAAAAATATTTAATGCTAAGGGGTACATGAGAAAAGTGAAATTAGTGTGCTCTATGACATGATAGGAAAGCATAGATAGTGGAAAGACACTAGAAGCAAGGTTTTGTGGGGTTAGTCTGTGGTCTATGGATGTGTAGTACTTTTTTTATGTATATGTTGTGCATGTTGTATATTCAATGATTGTACATATGGTGATGTGTACATGTAACATATGTAGTATTTTGTACATATTATGTTGTACGTTTGTTGTAACACATATAGGGCTCTTTGTACAAAATACACAGGTTTCCAGAAGTTCTCAACTACAATGTGTACCTCATTGTGGAAACATACACGCTTTAAATGTATATATGGTGTTGTGTGTATATTGCATATGCAGTGTTAGGTATAGATGGTGCTATGTACATGTTGGATATGCGGTATTGTGTACGTGTGGTGCTATGTACATATGGTGTTGTGTGCATGTTGTACATATGGTGTGGTGTGCATGATTGTACATGTGGTGTTGTGTGCATGTGGTGTTATGTACATGTTGTACATGTGGTTTTGTGTACATGTCGTGCATGTGGCGTTGTGTACATGTGGTGTCATGCATGTGGTGTTGTGCACATGTGATATTGTGTACACATTGTACACTTGGTTCAGTGTACATGTGGCATTGTGTACACCTTGTGCAGGTGGTGTCGTGTACATGTGATGTTTTGCACATGTTGTGCAAGTAATGTTGTGTACAAGTGGTACTGTGTAGATGTTGTGCATATGTTACTAGTATACATGTGGTTTTGTGTTCATGTTGTATATGTTGTGTTGAGGGCATGTGGTACTATGTATGTGCATGGTGTAGTAGTGGTATCATGACATGGGTATTTGTTGTGTTGTGTTGGCATGTGACAACACATAACATGGAGAAGTGATCCCTATAAGGAAATCATAGGGCAGAGGCATGAATGTTTAAGGGGAAGGCCAAGCTATTCAAGCATGGGCTGGAAGGATGCCCCGCAGTCAAAATAACAGTTCAAGAGCCGGACCAATGGACATGTTCAAAACATTTCACACAATTCAGGGTCGAGTCGGGCTTCTTCACAAGCTTAGGAGAGGCTAGTGCTACGGAATACCATTTAATGCTAAAATTCCTTGAAGTTAAAATTCCACTTACGAGCACAGTGAAGGCTTGTTTTCATTGTGCCAAGATCCAACGGCAACCCGGGAGCACAAATTGCTCGAGATTTATACCAAGGAGCGCCCCCGCAAGCAGTCTCATTAAATATTCTCATCTGCAAATCGACGGTTGACATTAACTGTGGGAGAACCCTCTTCAAATTCAAAAAAACAGCTTAAGTGCCCCCGCAAGTGGTTTCAAGTTTCGATAAAAGACATGATGTGGAGATAGCTAGAGCCCACGCCCTTTACTTTTAAATCAGAGAAAGAAGAGAAATGGCATATTTTTCTTAAAACAACTTAAGGGTTTTGGAGGAGGCGCAAAGGGGAAAATAGGCAGTCAAGATCAAAGAGCAGAATTGAAGTGGAGAGATGGATGGCAAAGATTAAATCGCACATCGTTCCCCGCAAGTTTTAACCTTTACCTCTTAAGACTTAGCTGAAACTTATATTTCTGTTGATGCGATATGGTGGGACCCACCCAACCTTACCGCATTACCAAATCGCATACAAACCATTTTTTCTGACTTTCCCTTACCTTTTTTCCTTTTCACGCTTCCCGATGTTTAAGTGCCTGCACATAACACTTCAAAAATCTTACCATTTACCCTTGTTAGGTGGATAAATCATTCTTGCGGACAAGAAAGATCTCCCTAGTATCACAAGGATAGCTAGAAACAAACAGGACAAAAGTAAACTACTTTCTCTAGATTATATATGATTTAGAATTTTCTATGATGAAGGAAGGACGTACCTGTGGTCCAATGCTAGTTGAAATCTTCTTTCCTGTCACTCCAAGAAGTCACCTCTTAAGATCTGCAAACAAAGACATGAAAGAGAATCAAAAGCACCTATAACATATACTGATTCAGAAATCACAAATCTATCTTAATGATCAAGGAGTTTAAGAAATAAGTCATTTAAATAGACATATAAACAACTTATTGAGAAAACAAGATCCAATTGTATTATCTTTAAATAAAAGGAGTCTTACAACCGCATTTGCCTTGATGTCATACAGATCCTTCCGAGGTCCAGAACAAGCATTTTCCTTTGGTCTGATAAGCCCTTCCACTCTTTGAACCAGCCTAACTACGAGTATGTAATCGTTCTCGCAGCTAGAAAAAAGAATATGTATCTTTAGCAATTCCCTTCTCTATCGTAGCTACTAAGTACAAAGCAAGTACTAAGTGTATACAAAATGGATAGAGAAGTTTTACATATATCAGCATCTACCCTTGAGACTGAACCAAAGCTTCAATTTATAAGAGAAGGAAAGTGGTTACAGCTCTAAAATGGAAGGGATAGAGTCCTCTTATCAAGGGATTAAGTTCCAAAGACCAAGGAATAGGCTCTTTTTATGAAGTGATGAATTTTCATGAATGGAGGGAGTGAGGCTTCGACTGGATAACGCCTTCTAGAAGCTTCCAGCTGGGAGAATATTCGACCAACTGGGCTTCTAGAATTTACTTTCGCCTTCAATTTACCTTTTACAGGGGTCCGCAGTTTTAATGACCAGAACGTGCAGTAGGTACTACATTTTTTCTTTACAAAAAGGTGTGGTACCGCAGGTAATGGCTAGGAAAAGTGCGGAGTTAGGTTTTTTATGATTTTTATGAGCTTTTCTCCAAATCCAAGACTTGGTTTAGGAACTTTAGGGTTGTAGACTTCTAAGGGAGCATTATATAGGTATTGATGAACCCATATAGAGAGTATTTTGTCATGGTGACAAAATAATGTGTAACAACCCTCCGTCGCTGTCACATAAATCTTGTGATTTGCGATATGCGGGCGGCCCCACCTCCATCTGCCACGTCACCTTCCCCGCACTTCGCAAATCTCACTTTCCATCACTCATCCTTCGTTGTTATCATGTAAAACTTGCGATCTGCGATTTGCAGGCGCGGGTCCCACCGCCTTGCCACATCATCAATAGCACTCCTATGGCCTATATTTCACCCATTTCAATGTTAATGAGTCCCTCTAAATCCATTTCTACTTCTGCCATCCTGGGTGCAGCTCCACTCCACGTCAATGCATCCGACGACTCATAATATTTCACTCCCACTCCACCTTTCGAAGGTTAATGTCGGGGGGGGTCTAAAATGGTTGGTTTCTAATACTGCCTCTGGTGCTACTTGGCAGCTTGTAGTGATTTCGCACCCCCCGAGCCAATACCACAAACCATCCATGCCCCTCCAAAATCCAGTTCCCGTTTGAAATTTAAAATACAACATGGGATTTTGGGTGGAACTTGTAGTATGGTTTATTCAGTTTGCACAGGATAACCTCCGCTAAAGAGTTCAGTACGCACAACACAATTGTTTATTCCACAGCGGGAAGTGGAAATAATGAGAATTAGAGAGTGGAGGTTTTCGAACAGCAGGTGGAATCATATGATGAAGGTCAGACCGCTCACATGTTCTCAGCCACTTCTCGCCACTTCTTTGAAGATTTTGGAATTTGGCCTCCTTGGCCAACTATTTTGTTTCTTTTTACTGTTAGATAGTGATGTTTTGCTAGTAAAATCTTGATTTTACCCAATTCTGTTTTGATTTTTCTGTTGTAGGAGTGATTGCTTGATGCATGCTCTGATAGTTTTTTAGCATATTTTGGTTTTCACCTGTGTGGTTCGATCATGACAGAAGTTTCGATGTAAACCATCAAGGAGAACTCTATATGTAGTGAGTTCTAAGATGAAAGAAAGGTTCTAGAATTTTGAAGAATTTTGCTGTAGTTTTGTATGATTGTGCTCCCTGTGCTCTGAGACACATATTTGGGAGAATTGTTTAAACTTAATATGATACAAAGTTGTTATTTGAATTCCAGATGGAGCAATGAGTAGTATGTATTTGTTTCCTTTTGTTATTAGTAATCTCCTTTTTATGTGTAATCATATTTCATGCTATGTTGCTTTGATGGTTTGTGTAATGTAGTTGTCGGTGGTCTGCAATTTTATTCATGAATTCGTGTTTGTATAACGCTCAAGCATTAATGCTCATGTATTAAGCTTGTTGCACTCCCTTAATTTGCGCTCCACAATCCTCTGTTGTTGTCCATATGTCATTCATATCCGCTTCCTCTAAGTTCACGGGGGGACAGATTCTTAAATCTCTTAAGCTTGTCTCTTTTGGGTTCCTTCTCCGTTCTTTCTCAACGCCTCTGCATATTTTTAAATTTTCTGCTCATTGTTTTATACTTGGCCCATTTAAAATCCATCAAGCCTCACAGCCTCCTGAGCCCTCTCACAAGTATAGGGAATTCACATGAATCAGGATAAAATGATCTTCTCCATTCTTGAATCACCAAAACCATTATTCTATTGACCCATATTATTTCAGAGGCATTTATATAGTTTTACATATTTAACCTTTGATTTTAAGATGTCCTAGGCACTGGTCTTTTGCAACTCAAGGTTGTCTCTAAGAGCTACAACATCGTTTTGGCACCATTGTCGGGGAACGAATTAGAAAACCTTTCCCTGGGGTATGACATTATCTTCACCCTTCAATCAGGTGAGCACGAAGGGTTGAGTGTTGCATGGCCCTCACCTTGGCAACTCCACTATTATCAAATTTCAAATCAAGTGTAATCCTGGCTTACACCAGGCCTCATACCCAATCAGATACTCCTCAGCAGAAAACCCCTTATGTATCTGATCTTGAAAAGATTATACTTAAGATAATATGGAGGGAGAAGCAGCCCATCCAGGCTGACCTACCCTCATTTTATCTAGAAGATTCACCTTCCACTTCTCATAAAGTTGATATCTATGGTCCTGGCTCCACGGACCGTGTACTTGAGTATCCACCAGAAACCTCTACTTTAGCCAGTTTAGACATAAAGGACAAAGCCAAATCCGTTGATACATATTTGCCTCCCTTGCACCCTACTCCAGAGGCTGAAGAAGTCAAAGAAGTTACAGCACTCCAAAGCTCATTACAAATCAATATTGAAACCTCTACTCAGCATATACCCATTGTACCATAGAAAATCATCCCCAGAACTTACCACCACTGCCCCCCATGGCTGTACCTAGTTTCCTCCTCAAAAAATATGCTCCATTGGATTTACCTCAAGTATTGAATGACATGCCTTAAAATTATCCAAAGCTATTGCCTTGGTTCACTGGGGAATATAGTATTTTTGCACATAAACATATTGAAATATTTTGTGCCTTTGCTGAGAATGTGAATGCGGAGCAGCTAGATGTGGTGTTGATGCTTTTCATCTAATCCTTGGATGGAGAGGCTCGAAATTGGTTCAAAACTCTTGTTGATAACACAGTCACCACTTGGGAAGAGATGGAGAATTTCTTCACACTAAAATGGGGAGAAAAGAGGGACCATGGATATGTTCTCACAAAGTTTAATGCTCTTAAAAAGAGACACAATGAGGATGTAACAAAATTCGTAAAGAGGTTCAATAATCTCTATAATAATCTCCCTGCTGAAATAAAGCCTCCCCAAGCAGCTGCTAAGGTGGTTTTCACAGGAGCTTTCGAACTGAAGTTTGGGTTCACCTTGAGAGAAAGAAAATCCGCATCTCTGGATCAGATCCAGACTGATGCATTGGAGGTGGAAGCAAACTTTGTTTCTACTAGTAAATTCAAAGGGAAGACATAGCATGAAGCCAGAAGAAAGAGCAGGGAGGAGGCTTCTACTTCTAATTAAGAGAGGGAATCACGGGAGTACAAAATTGAAGAAATGAATAAGTTGATCAAGAACCTCTCAAATAATTTGGTGAAGCTTGAATTGGAGGCCAATAATTCCCCTCCTCGTCCTAACCAAATGATTCCAAACCATGGGTTTAATCCCCAATACCGGAAGCCCCTCTACAGTTGTTGTAGCGAGAAAGGAAGGAGTAGCAAGATCACATCCAACCTCCTCTATACCTGGAAGGGGAAGTGGAAGGACAGTCTGAAGAAGTCACAGATATCCAAGAAGATCAATTCCTTGCTTACTCAGAGGATGAAGAAGGTGAATTCACCCTGTAAGAAGAGAAAGAAGAGAAGGAAGTCCCCCCAGAGGATCGAGATATTGACAATCACTCCAGGCGGTTTGTGGATTTCATGCAAGCTCATCTCCACAATAATTATGACCTCATGTCCTCTAGCAAGAGAACCTGAGTGCAAGAACAAAATGAATAGTCAATACCAAGAGAACTGACCCCTTCTAATTCTTCCAGTAAGGGGAAAAAGCCTTTAGAAGAGTCTACCCATCATAAATTTGTTGCGTCCACTTCCACAAAGCAAGGCTTTGATCCTCCCAAAAACGAGAAGTCCTCATCTGTAGCCTTAAACCTGCCTGACCACCCTAAAGAGAAGTCCAAAGAAGTCACTGCAAAAAAATCTCCCATGGCCTTTAACCTCCAGAAAGAAGTAGAGAAGGTCAAGATCTCGGTTCCCATGATCGAGCTCTTAAAGCAACCTTCATACAAAGCCCAAGTGTCCCAATTCCTGTTGCCTCATGGTGTAGGCCCTCTCCCCGACAACTTCAATCTCCAAGAAGAAAGACCCATGGTATTTTTTGGACCTCGTGTAGAAGACCTGGACTTAGCCACTCCCCCATTCTATGTGACTCTAGTTATACATGACTTGCTATTGCACAACTATATGCTAGATTCTGGGGCTTCGCATAATCTATTTCCATTTTTTGTCATGGAGCAGTTGAGTTTGCAGATTACCAAGCCTTATAAAGATCTGTATTCTTTTGATTCCAAGAGGGTAAAATGCTTGGGCATGATAAAATATCTGGTAGTAAACTTAGCCCATATTTCGGCCAAAAGTGTGGTAATGGACATTGTTGTAGCTGATATCCCAGCTCAGTTTGGAATGTTTTTGTCTAGATCAAGATCTAAGATTAGAGGATCCATAAAACTTGACCTCAGCTATGCCACTATTCTAGTATTCGGTTGGGAGGAAAGAAGATTATACCGTGAATCTAGATTCGTGAAGATGGTCACCAAAACAAATGGTTCCACAAATTCTCCAGTATATGGTAATGAGGGCAGATTCTCTTCTCTTGTGCTCAAGAAGGACGAAATTTTCCTGCAAGAAACAAAATTTTTCCCTCTAATACAGAAGAATCCTATGAGCAGAGAGGAAAACAAGATATGGACCTTGCAGTTTGATGGAGCTTACTCACAAAAAGGAAACGTGGCTGGGGTACTCTTAATATCACCAGAAGGATGCTTGGCTCCCCTCTCCTTTAAGTTGGAATTCGAAGCCACAAATAATGTGGTTGAATATGAAGCCCTATTGTTGGGGTTGCAGACAACACAGAACATGAACATACAAAACCTCAAGGTCTTTGGAGATTCAAATCTCGTAGTGAGACAAGTCAGGAGCCAATGCCAAACTAAACACCCAGAGCTTACAGGAATGAGGTATGGGATTTAGTTGAGAACTTCTTTTCTGCTTTTAACATTTATTTTATGCTGAGGGATAAGAACAGAATGGCAAACTCATTGGTTGTGGCTGCTAGTAATTTCTGCCCCCCGCAGAATCCTTTGCTCAGATATGAGGTTGAAGTGCAATATCGCCCTTCCATTCCAGACAACATAAAGCATTGGAAAGTCTTCAAAGATGAAAAGCAGGTCCAGCGTTTTATGGAAACGGTGGGTGAGTTCTCAAATATGTTGATTGATTCAATCACTGAGGAGGACAGTGAAGAGACAAAAACCAGGTGGGAAGAGACACTGGCTAGAAACCATGTTCTTCAATTAAAGGGACATGTCATCCCCAGGGGGATCGTGCCATTGGAGAGATTGTTTGACAAGAATGATATCCCAGTAAACCCTAGAAAAATGACCCTCGACAAGCCTGTCAGGGATGTGAATATTGGGACATAAGAAGATCTGAAGGTGGTGAAGCTGTCAAAAGGGGTTCCTAAAGAATACCAAGGTCAGTATCTCAGTCTATTTCAATCATATAAAGATGTCTTCGCCTGTTCATACCAGGATCTGAAGACTTTTGACATAGACATTATACAGCATAAAATACCTCTAAAAGAAGATGCTAAGCCTCATAAGCAGAAGCTAAGACAGATCAACCCCCTTCTTCTCCCAGCTATCGAGAAGGAAATAAATAAGATGTTGCAGGCCAAGATCATTGTCCCTTTAAGATACTCCAAATGGGTGGCGAACCTGGTTCTTGTAAGAAATAATAATGGTGAAACCAGACTTTGCGTGGATTTTCGTAATCTGAACAGAGCCTCACTTAAGGATAACTATCCCCTCCCAAATATGGACCACATCCTGCAAAAGGTGGTGCGGTCCTCTCACATGTCCATGATGGATGGCTTCTCAGGATATAATCAAGTGGCAGTGCTCCCGGAAGACCAAAAGAACATAACATTCACCACGCCTTGGGAAACCTTCATGTACGCCTGAATGCCCTTTGTATTGATAAATTTCAGTGCCACATTCCAGTGTGCGATGGACATTGCTTTCATAGGAGAGCAAGATAATTTTGTGGTGATTTACCTAGACAACATCACCGTCTTTTCAAAGAGTGACGTTGAACACATAGAGCACCTTCGACAAACCTTTGATAAATGGTGCAGGTATGGCTAGTCTCTGAATCCTCAAAAATCCATGTTTGCCTTAGAGGAAGGAAAGTTACTGGGGCACATAGTAACTAAGGAGAGAGTGACGATCGACCCGAAGTAGGTAGAGGTGATAAACGACATTACCCTACCAAGAAACAAAAAGGAAGTACAGGTGTTCCTGGGAAGAATAAATTCCCTCATAACTTTCATCCCCAACTGTGTTGGGATTTTCTGAAACATCATCGGGATGCTGAAGAAGAATAGTGAAGTTAGATGGACTCATGAATCCAAAGACTCTTTCAACAGGATCAAACAGACCTTTGCAGAAGCTCCAGTGCTGGCCAGTCCATATTATGGGAAGTTGTTCATGATTTTCTCTTTCACCTCTCCTCACACAATAGTTGCAGTAATTTTACAGAAAAATGCCGAGGGGCATGAACAACCCATTTCGTTCTTCAGCCAAGTCATGTGAGACGCTGAACTGAAATATGATATCCTGGAGAAGTAAGCTTACACTCTGTTCAAATCTCTAAATTCATTCCGGGTGTATGTGTTACAATTTGCAATAATTGCCTATGTTCCCACAGCAGCGGTGAAGGATATCCTGGTGAGGGGTGACATTGAAGGAAAAAGGGGTAAGTGGATAGCCAAGATTCAGGAGTACGAACTGGAGATAAAGCCTACCAGGCTCATTAAAGGCGAAGGGCTGGCAAAAATCTTGTCTGTATCCAACTGTCAAGCTTTGGGGATAAATATGTCTATGAGAGGAGGAGAGGCATAGGAGGACACATGTGCACATCAAGGCATAGAATCTTCCACTCAAAAAACACATGTGAATTACCTTCTATCCTCATGGTATAAAGATATAGTGGAATATCTTTTAACGCTGAGATGTCCTCCTAACTATGATAAGGCCTATTGAAGAAATCTCTGAATTTTCCACAGTGTTATAAAACAATTGTCGACGTTTCGAATCCCAACGGGGATCCATCTTCAGGACGAGAGTTGAATTGAAAAATGAAAGAAGGGTGAAAAGGACAGGGTTTATATAACGAAAAATGTGAGGAAAAGAGCCGACAAGAACTTGATTAATTAATTCTATTAAATTATTTAATTTATTTAATAACTTCTGTTTTTGTTTTAATAAATACATTTTTATCAATTTGAATAAATTTATTTTATTAATTATAATAAATTTAATAAAATTTTAATAAATTAATATATTATATTTATAATTATTCTTAATAAATTTATTTATAAAATTAAATTTATATATAATAACATCTATTAGTTTAATAATAATAACAGTTTATTTAATCAATTCTAATAAATGTTAATAGATTTAGATTTTTTTTAATAAAAAACAATTATTTGCTTATTTTTAAGTAAATTACTAAAAATATTTATTTTTTAAAAATATTTAAATATTGGTTTATTCTTAATCTTTATTCAAGTGAAGAATAAAAACCTATAAAATCCTATAAAGAACCCCTAGATGGTACCAATACTAAAAATAATCATTAACAAAATTAATAAATATTAATTCATAAAATTAATAATTAATAAAAATAAATAATTAATAGTTCTCTTAAATTAATATTAACATGTATTTAATCAATAAATGTTAAAAAAAATCACTTATAATTATTATATATTAATTTTAATAATCAATATTTATTTAATTAACTATTATTAGAAAAAATTTCAATCAATCCTAATTAACCTAATATTAACTATGATCATTATTGAATATAAATATTTTTATTTTTATTTCATTTTAATTACAACTTTAGATAATAATGATAATTATTAATTAATTTATTCTTATTTTAAAAATAAAAATTAATTAATAAATGTAATTATTAAAAGTAAATCACTTAATTAGTTGTTGCAACTACCAAACCCTAAAAATTATTCGGAAGAGAAGCAAACTTGTGATGCTATACATGGGAAGAAGACGAACTCTAGGGGCACTTCCCTGGAAATGATAAGGCCAAGTACCACACCTTGAGGCTCAGGTCTCAAAAGTACATCGTGGAAAATGGGTGACTGTATTGGAAGGACCCATCGGGGATCCTATTATTGTGTTTAACAAAGCAAGAAGTTGACCCAGTGATGACCGAACTCCACGAAGGGGTATGTGGCGGACATTTTAGCTGGCAATCCACTGCACACAAGATCCTGAGGGTGGGTTTCTTCTGGCCCAAATTGTTTCGCGATGTATATGCTCGTTTCCATGCCTACGAGACGTGTCAGACGTTCGCTGAAAAGAAAAGGTATGCACCTCTCCCATTGATCCCAGTACATGTTGAAGAACCTTTCAAACAGTGGGGAATTGACTTCACAGGAGAGATCTACCCGGCCTCTAGTAATCAACATCGATGGATCCTCACTGCTGCAGATTACTTCACCAAGTGGGTAGAAGTCGTGCCCGCAAGAAATGCTACTGATTCGGTGGTGATCAAGTTCCTGGAGGAGAACATAATAGCTAGGCTTGGATGCCCATCTAAAATCACTACAGATAATGCCCAAGCTTTCAATTTCGCTAAATTTGTTAATTTTTGTTAGCGTTACAACATCCTTTTGGGTCACTCCACTGCGTACTACCCACAAGGGAACGGGTTGGAATAATCATCTAACAAGACACTGGTGAGCTTGAAGAATACCATCAATGAAAATCAAAATAATTGGGATTCCCAACTCAAGTTTTCACTCTAGGCAAATCACATCACCACGAAAAGATCCACATGAAAGTCCCCTTATGAACTGGTGTATGGAAGAGCCGCAGTCTTCCCTATTCAGCGTGCATTACCTGTGGCCTGATTCTTACAAGAAAGAGAGGAGGAGCCAAACGACCTTATCCCAAGAATGAATCAGTTGGTGGAGTTGAATGAAACACAGGAACAAGTAAGCCTCAGACTAGCAAAGTATCAAGAAAAAATGAAAGTCTTATTTGACCAAAGAGTTAAAGACAAAGAAATCCAAGTAGGGGATTTGGTGCTGCGATGGGATGTCAGGAGAGCAGACAAAGGGAAACATGGGAAGTTCGACCCCCTCTGGTTTGGTCATTTTAGGGTGGCAGAGGTCAAAGGCAACAATATTTTTTCCCTAGAGAACTTAGAAGGAGACATACTTGAGGCGCCCGTGAATGGGAAGTTCCTCAAGTTCTATTTTCATCACAGACGAGTGCTAATCCAGCTCATTGTATATATCATTCCACTATCTATACCCATTTTTGTTTACAATTCTCCCATTTCATCTTCCATATCATCTTCCACTGTTCCCATTTTGTTTCATCCACTGTTTGCATTTTCCATTTCATCTTCCATTTTTGTGTCCACTTGACTGTTGCTATAAAATTTTGTCTAATCAGTATATATTTGTGACTCCATGAACCTAATAAAGCACAGGCATTCAAGGTCTGAAGGTTCTCAACACACTTATAATAGCACGTTGTCCCCAGATGGAGCCAATGTTGGCATGTGACCGCACATAACATGGAGAAGTGGTCCCTATAACGAAATCACAGGGCAGAGGTGTGAATGTTTAAGGGGAATGCCAAGCTATTCAAGCACGGGCCAGAAGGTCGCCCCGTAGTCAAAATAAAAGTTCAAGAGTCAGACCAATGGACACGTTTAGAACATTGCACACAGGTCAGGGTCGAGTCGGGCTTATTCGCAAGCTCAGGAGAGGCTAGCGCTACAGAATACCGTTTAACACTAAAATGTCTTAAAGTTAAAATTATTCTAGGTTCGAGCATAGTGAAGGCTCATATTCATTGTGCCCAGGTCCAACGACAACCCGAGAGCATAAACTGCTCGATATTTATACCAAGGAGTGCCCCCACAAGCAATCTCGTTAAATCCATTCATCTGCAAATCGACAGTTAACATTAACTGCGGGATCACCCTCTTCAAATTCCAAAAAACAGCTTAAGTGCCCCCGCAATTGGTTTCAGGTTTCGATAAAGGACATGACATGGAGATAGCTGGAGCCCACGCCCTTTACTTTTAAATTAGAGAAAGCAAAGAAATGGTGTATTTTCCTTAAAAGAACTTAAGGTTTTTGGAGGAGGCGCAAAGGGGAAAATAGGCGATCAGGATCAAGGCGTAGAATTGAAGTGGAGAGATGGACGATGGAGATTAAATTGCACATCACTCCCCATAAGTTTTAACCTTTACCTCTTAAGACTTAGTCGAAACTTATATTTCCACCGACGCGATTTGGTGGGACCCACCCAACCTTACCAAATTACCAAATCGCATGCAAACCTTTGTTTCTACCTTTCCCTTACCTTTTCTCCTTTTCACGCTTCCCGACGTTTAAGTGCCCACACATCTCACTTCGCAAATCTTACCATTTACCCTCCGCCCCTATCACATAAATCTTGCGATTTACGATATGCGGGAGGCAGCCCCACCTCTGTTTTCCACGTCACCTTCCCCGCACTTCGCACATCACACTTTCCATCACTTACCGTTCGTTGTTATCATGTAAAACTTGCGATCTGTGATTTGTGGGAGCCACGTCATCAATAGCCCTCCTGTGGCCTGTATTTCACCCATTTCAGTGTTAATGAGTCCCATTAAATCCATTTCTTCTTTTGCCATCCTACCTTCAGCTTTGCTCCACGTCAATGCATCCGACAGCTCATAATCTTTTTCGCTCCCCCTCCACCTTCCGAAGGTTAATGCCGGGGGGGATCTGAAATGGCTGGTTTCTAATACCGCCTCTGGTGCCACATGGTAGCTTGTAGTGATTTCGCCCCCGCCCCCCCCCCCCCCAAACCAAAACCACAAACCATCCATGCCCCCCTCCGAAATCTGGTTCTGGTTTTCAATTTAAAATACAACATGGGCTTTTGGGTGGAACTTGCAGTATGATTTATTCATTTTTCACAGGATAACCTCCGCTAAAGAGTTCAACACGCACAACACAACTATCTATTCCACAACAGGAAGTGGAAATCATGAGAATTAGAGAGTGGAGGTTTTTAAACAGCAAGTGGAATCATATGATGAAAGCCAGACCGCACACTTGTTCTTGGCCACTTCTCACCACTCCTTTGAAGATTCTAGAATTTGGCCCCCCTGGCCAACTGTTTTGTTTCTTTTTACTCCTAGATAGTGATGTTTTGTTGGTAAAATCCCGATTTTACCCAATTCTGTTTTGATTTTTATGTTGCAGGAGTGATTTCTTGATCCACGCTCTGATATTTTGTTAGAATATTTTGGTTTTTCACCTGTGTGGGTCGATCATGACAGAAGATTTGATCATAAACCCTCAAGGAGAACTCTATATGTAGTGATTTCTAAGATGAAAGAAAGGTTCTGGAATTTTGAAGAATTTTTCTATAGTTTTGTATGATTGTGCTCCCTGTGCTATGAGACACATTTTTGGGAGAGTTGTTTAAAATTAATATGATACAGAGCTGTTATTTGGATTCCAGATGGATCAAGAGTAGTATGTATATGTTTCCTTCTGTTATTAGTAATCTCATTTTTATGTGTAATCGTCTTTCATGCTATGCTGCTTTGATGGTTTGTGTAATGTAGCTACTGGTGGTCTGCAATTTTATTCATAAATTCGTGTCTATATAATGCTCAGTCGTTAATTCTCATGTATTAAGCTTGCTGCACTCCCTTAATTCGCACTCCACGAACCTCTGTTGTTGTCCATATCTCATTCATATCCGCTTCCTCTGAGTTCACGGGGGGACAGATTCTTAAATCTCTTAAGCTTGTCTCTTTTGGGTTCCTTCTCTGTTCTTTCTCAATGCCTCTACATATTTTTAAAGTTTCTACTCATTGTTTTATACTTGGGCCATTTAAAAGCCATTAAGCCTCATAGCCTCCTGAGCCCTCTCACAAGTATAGGGAATTCACATGAATCAGGCTCAAATGGTCTTCTCCATTCTTGAATCACCAAAACCATTATTCTCTTGACCCATATTCTGTCAGAGGCATTTATACAGTTGCCCATATATAGCCTATGTTCTTAAGATGTCCTAAGCATTGGTCATTTGCAACTCAAGGTTGTCTCTAGGAGCTACAACATGTTGTACGCCTGGTGTATGTGTATGTATGTGCTTTGTTGTACATTGGGTGTAGTTGTATGTGTTGTGTCGCATGTCGAGTGTAAATTTATGTATTGTGTTGTGTTGAGCACCGGATGTAGGTGTATGTATTGTGTTGTATTTTACACCGGGTGTAAGTGTATGTGTTGTATGTCGGTGTGGGTGTATGCATTGTGTGGTCTTGTACGTTGTGTGTGGGTGTATACATGTGATATAAACTATGTGTATGTGTATGTGGTTGAAGAGAAGAAAAGGCAATGGGTGTTTTTCGGGTATGGAAACTGATCCGGTGTGCATATGAAAAGGATAAAGGATAAAGGTAGAAGTTAAAAATCAACTAAAGTATAAGTATCAATATTTTATTTTCGTCGTGTTATGCATGTGAGCTATGATTCTAACTTATGATGGTTACATGTGATTTATGATGATGGTTTATGATGATTTCATGTGATTCATGATTTTGTATATGATGGTTATGTTTTGAGCTAACCATATGTGATATGTTTATTCATGATGATTTAGTCAAATATTCGATTTAACTTGTTGTGATAGGAAGTAAACAGGATTGCAAGAGTACCATATTGATGAGCTACCAATGAGGTACGATTTGAGTTTATTTCAATTGGTTTTGAGTCTAATGGGTATTATGTGCTTGGTAAAGGAAAGCATGGAAATGCCCAATTGGATGGTTGAAACCGACTACAAGAATTAGCACCAACAACAAAAGGAATTTAAATAGGTAGCAATATGTTGGTAAATCACACCAAGATCAGGGCCATTGTGGGATACTAGTACCCAATAATTTCTATGGATTTCCATAAGCATGCTATGACCGGCATATGAGGCAGGTATATGTCTTAGTTTTTATATCTTTTGTTGTGAGGAGACCTTGCCAATGGATGGATTTCCCAGGATAAGGGATGTCTGGGAACTTGGAAGGTGAGTGATTGCACAGAAGGGGATGACCAGATTGCCCGAGGGACTATTTAGCAGAGAAGGGAAGGTCGGGGATGGATTTTTTTTTTGTCATTAGCATTGCCAGATGGAATCAGATGCACATTGGGAGTGTACCCTAGAACAATGAGTCGGTAATTGTTCACTGAGGATACAGTGGTGTAGGATTTTAGCACTCGACATTGGATGTAGACTTTGACTATGACAGTGGATTCTAGACTTCCTGGGAAGGAAGTGAATCCTGGTACTACTTTGAGGGTGGAGGTGTGAGCCTCTGGATTCCCTTGTTACTGATACGGGCATCGTTTCCTTTTATTTTCTGGTTGAGAAAATGTGTATATGTGTATACTATTGTAAATACCATAATGAGATGTGTTATAAAGCTCCAGTACACAGTATGATTGTCATGATGGTTTTTTCTTTTTAGCAGGTTATTCATTGTAAATATTGCAATGAGTTGTGTTATAAATCTCCATAGGTATTATGTTTTATTTTCAGCAGTTTGTTGGTTTTCAGGTTTCATTGAACACTATGGATGGTGTTCCCCCAAGGGGGAGGGTTTTGTAACATCCCTACTGAAAATTCCATGTAATAAAAGTTAAAAATAATAACCACAGTCAATGGGACGCGTATTCCAAGCTGAATGTTGGGAAAAACATCATGGTGGGTGTTCATTTCAATTATTATGGCTAAATGAAACTGGCAAAGGCAATGGAAAAGGCTTTGGAAAGGCATGAGGCATTATTTGGCATTTTATTTATGAAAATAATGGAAATTAGGAGAAAAGGAAGGTGAAAGGTCACAGGCTTCATGTCAGGAGTAAATTGAAGGAAAATAATGGAAAATGGAGAAAATAGAGGCCTCATTGATAAAAATTATTTTAAGGATTAGTTGGCAATATTTTGCTCACACACATGGCTCTATTTCTATTATCTCTCTCTCTCTCTCTCTCTCTCTCACTCTTGGATACTTCGAGTTTCTTGGATCATTTTGGCATTGGACCAAGAAATACAAAAGAAAGCAGAAGAAGGAGGAAGCAAGCAAGGAAGAGAAAGATCAAGTAGCTACAATATGATTCTTTGCAGGTATCAATTTGCATGTGTGTTTTCCTTGCTAGTTTTTACATGCATGGTAGTGCATGTGGTTCTTTTATATCATGACATGGGTTTTTCCAGGTGTGAAAGTTTTTTCAGCCTAGGCTTTCCATTTTCGGATAGCCATGGTGTTGTGGAGGTCTCATGTTTTGGTTTACCTAGATTTTTAGATGGATTCGAAGCTAAGTGAGGTGGATATTCGAACGGTATGACACAAAACTGGTTTATGTGTTGCCTCGGTTTAGGGCCTAGTGATCCGGGTTTGGATTGCAGTAAATCCTGAGAGGTGGGTGCTCTCCATCAAGCCTAGGAATCCTGGGTTGGGATATACGGTAAATACTGGAGAGTATGTCTTAGTTTATGCCCTAGTGATCCTTGATTCAGACTGTGGATTGCGGTAAAGCCTGAGAGACTAGGAGACAGGAAATTTCCTCACAGTTTAGGCGGACATAATCCAATGATATCCATGCTTGTGTTGGCATAGTGATCAGGTGTAGATCATCATAAGCTTGATTTATATTGATGAGGGTGAGGTGGTTTAGCCTCGGGATGCCCTGGTTGGTTATTTCAGTTTGAGTCCCATATTCATCCTTGGAATATGGCATGGGGGTGATTGGCTGAAGAGAGATTTGGATTAGCCAATCTATGGTCGGGTGGAACATGGAAGTCCCATCTCCAGGTTTCTACATTCATTAATGAGCAATTCATTCCCTTGGTATTTGGTATGCAAATGTATTGATTTATATGTGGATTCTATTGTTGTTGTATCCATGGTATTTCTATTGTTATTATGTGGGTTATGAGCATGCATTTTAATAGTGATGATGTATGGATCTCCCAATGATTTTACTTGTAAATGAATGCACAATTTATCTATGGTAAAATAGATTGTATTGCAGCTAATGATGTAGGGGAACAATTCTTCTTAGTGATTCCCAGATAAGTATGAGAGCCCTTTGCTTTGTTCTATTTTTTATACCTGTAGATTTCATGTTTGTGATTTTGACGAAATTCTTGTAGGTGTCCAATTTAGTCCTCGTGGATTTTTTTGTAAATACATCATTGCTTGGTCATTTCAATTCATCTTTGAACTTGTCATGATGTTTTGGGAAGAGCACTGGGTTTTGGACCTGAAAAAGTGGCTCAAATCCTGGGGACACTGGAACTGCACTGAGGAATTTAGTCCCTGGATGTTGGCTTGTGGGCTTATGCATGTGTCCAGAGACCCATAGACACTAGCTTGCAGGATTTTTCATTCATCCAGAGGCCCAGAAGAAAATTAGTTCAATGGGACCTAGGGGTAGGTTTCCTAAATGGTTGGGGTAGCTCCTAGGGGTGTTATTGTTGATGTACAAGGTCTGTGTGAATATTTTTCATCTATTCCACTTCCTTAAGGTCACCTAGGAGGTTGAATCTCACCATAGTAGCCACTCGTCACGTATTTACCCTAGTTGGTTGGTTGGTTGGGTAGATGTGGGAAGGGGGTGTTACAGTAGACCGTCAACATCATCTTGTCAACATCTCTATAACCACCCACTCTATATTTTCCCACTTATAAGATGTCCAAGGTAAACATGAGTTGAGATTTATTATGACACAACCCAAAATCCAAGTTCCAGTTATAGAGGTGGGGTCTACTAACCAAAAACTTACGGTTACCTCTCAGGGACACTTGATCACCCAGATAATAGACAACATCCATTGGTGATATAACACTGAGAAGGAACTTCTTTTTACTTGAACTCACAACCCAGACACACGCATGCCAAGCTGTGCATGTGGCTAGAAGGCTCTAGCTGCATCCACATGCCTTCCTCCATGCGGTTATAGCCGAAATTTCCCATTTTAGAGGATGCAGCTAGAAGCCCTAATCCATATTTTTAGGATCAATTCGAGATCAACTACCTAGAATTCTCTAGAACCGCCTTAACCTACAAGATTCATTACTCATAGTTCTTGATTCAATTCCTACTCAAAATTATCAAATAAATGAAAATCATTTAGACAAACGCTTTGCAGTCAAGGTACCTGTAGGCCATAAATGCATTGTTTCATCAAATAATCACCAATAAGGCTTGTTGCCCTCTCTTACTAGTTGCAATAACATACATTATCCTATGCATTCGTATCAAGTATCTATACCATGGAATGGATCCATAACAAGAGCACATCATAAAATAAGAAATATATAATGCATGTAACAAGCATTTAACCATAATAGAATCATGACAAACCAGTCATAAAATCAAAACTTGTGCTCATTAATCTCAATAAGAATCATCACATAAAAAAATATACAAATTCCAATTAGGTCAGGGACTTTCACGTACCACCCAACGATATATTGAGTTGAACCAAATATCTCTTTCAGATAATCACCCATGTGCGATATTCCAAGAAAATATTGTGGGATCTCATGGGATAAACCAAAAAAAACAAACCAGGGCATCCAAAGGCTAAACCACCTCAAACCTCAATAATAGTGATTTCACCTAAACGGCCCATAAATCACCAAACCAACACAAACTTGGATGCCTCTTAATTTCTTCACCGCATCTAGAGGAATTTTCTTATCTCCACCCACATATCAAGGGCTTCCCGAAGAAAACCATCTCCACCCCCAACCCTTGGTATTTTCCTAAGACCACCTCACCCAGATCCAAAATATTCCAGCAATCCAAAGCTCAAACAAGAATAAATCCCATCACAACATGATTATCTAGAAAATGGCAAGGCAAGGCTAAAACCACTGTCAATACATGCAAATCCCATGGCAATGACAACAAAGTAAAGAAAATAAAAAATTCATGCACCGTGAATTCAAACCTTGGTAATGAAATCATATGCAACCTATTACCTACAAAATCTTCCTGGTGTAGCTGCTCCTCCAATCTTCTCCTCGCGCTCCATTTATTTCCTTTGTTTTTCCTCTGCTTGTCCTTTGCTTTCTTGCTTGAGTTCTCCTTCTGTCCAAGTGCCCTCTCTCTTCTCCTATAGCTCTATTTTTTAAAGTGATCAAAATAAATACTGACAAAAGTTGTCAATTGTTTCTCTAATGCCTTTTTATCCTTGATGTCTAATTTCCCTTCCTTTCCTTTTTTTTTATTTCCTTTTCCTTCATTTTCTCTCTAATTTCCCATACATGCATATTCTTGTCTCTTCATCTTATTTTTCTCCTATTTTACTTTATTCTTTTAATTAATTTTTTTTTATTGCCTTCTGCCTTTGCCAATGCTAATTCCAATTTCCATAGCCAATAATAAACCACAAGTGATACTCACTTTAATGTTCCCCCCCTCCATTCAATTTGGAATATGTGTCCCATGACCTTGGTCTGATTTATGCCTTTAATAATATACTTCCAATTAAATGGAAAATCAACTTGGGGTTGTTAAAAACCCCTCCCCCTTGGGGGAACACTGTATTCAGTGTTTTATGACTCTTATGACCAACAACCATTGAAAACACAACATATTGTTTATTGGAGCTTTATAACACAGATCATTGCAATATTTACAATGATAAACAGATATATATATATATATATATATCCACTCCACTTTAAATCTCTCTATTGCTCGATTTTGGACCATGAGTTGTTTCCGTTGCAATATTAATTATGGCTTTGGCTAGAAGTGTCCCTCTGGTTCCACCTGTAATACAGACCAATCAATCACATGATCAACATCATGTACAAATCACTTAAGCAATGAAACATGGAAAACATCATGGAATTCGGTCGATGACAGCAAAGAAAGTATGTAGGCCACTGGTCCAATCCTCTCAAGGATCTCAAAAGGTTCACAATACCTAGGTGCCAACTTGGCACATGACCCAATCCTCAAGGAGCTCCTCATGGGCTTGATGTGCAAGTACACATGCTCCCCAACCTTAAAATCCTTGAATGCTCTATGCTAATCTGCAGAAATCTTTTGTCTTGTGTGGAATTTAAGTTCTTTTTAATAACATGCATTTCATGCTCCATCTCTGCCAACATATTTGGTCCAATCAGCACCATGTTCACTATATCACTTAAATTAATATGAGTATTACAACTCCACCCATAGAGAGCCTCAAATGGACTCATCTTCATTGATTCTTGATACCCATTATTATAGGAAAACTCCACTACTAGAATATACTCCTCCCACTTCCTCTGGTTATGCATGAAATACATCCTCAACATATCCTCAAAGATCCTGCTAACCCTCTCCCTCTATCCATTTTCCTGTGGATGATAAGTTGTACTGAAAGCTAGCTCTATCCCCAAGCCTACAAACAATTACTTCAAAAACTTGGAAGTGAACTTGACATATCTATCTGATAATATTCTTGGGAACTCCATGCAACCTCACTATCTCCCTAATGAAGATCTGAGCCACTTCACTAGCGAAATTAGTAAACTTCACTGTAATGAAGTGAGCTAGCTTACTTAACCTGTAAACCTAAACCATAATGGATTCATGCTACCTTGGTGTCCTAGGCAACCCCGTAATGAAGTCCATGGAAATGACCTCCCATTTCCATTATTAAATTAGAATAAGTTGCAACAAACTAGTTGGATGCTTACATTCAACTTTCACCTGTTGACAATCCAAACATTTAGCAACAAACTCAGCCACCTCTTTCTTCAAAATCGGCCAATAGTAGAACTTATTAATAGTTTTCAAAGTCTTATGGTATCCTGGGTGGCTTCAATAGAGGCTGACATGAAACTCTTTCAATATAATCTTTTTCTCGCTACTATATGGCACATAAATCCTACTCTTGAATCTGACCAAGCCATCTACTGTGAGGTGATACCCCTCATCCTTATCACCCTCGTTTTGTTGCTGTAATCTCTGCTTCAACTATTGATACTTCTCATCATGTGTCCCTACATGTAAGATCCACTCTTGTATATATATACCATAAGAGCTCATAGCTGAAATATGATTCACCTGCACTCTCCTACTGAGAGTATCCACAACCTATTTCTCCTTGCACTTAATGTACCTGATCTCAAAATCAAACTCACTGAGAGTATCCAGACATCTAGCTTGCCTTGCATTCATATTGGGTGTTCAAACAAGTACTTAAGTCCATTATGATCACTCATCAAAACGAACCTCTTTCCAAGGAGATAATGTCTCGCATATTCAATGCATGAATGATAGTTTTCAACTCAAGATCGTGAATCACATAGTTATGCTCATGATCATTCAACTTCATTGATTCATAGCAAACCAATATTATTTCCTACAACAAGACTCCTTCAAGTCCTTCCTTACATGCATCTGCACAAACCATAAAATATTTTTCAGGATATGCAATCTTCAAAACCAGAGCATTGGTAAGTAATTCCTTCAACTGCTCAAAACTAGTTGCACACTCTTAAATCCATTCAAACTTCTTCCCTTTCCTTTGAAAATATGTAATATGATAGAAAATCTTGGAAAAGTTTCTGATAAAATGCCTGTAATAACTTTCTAGCCCCATGAATGATCTGACCTCATTCACGCTCCTTGGAGTTTGCCACTCCATGATAGTTTTAATATTTTCCAGAACCATTGTTATCCCTTCCTTGGAAAAAACATGTCCCAAGTAATGAATCTCAAACTGAAAGAAACTAAACTTATTGAGATTGGCATACAACTGATGCTCTCCCAACAATATCAATATCGCTTCCAGGTGCTCTGCATGCTCCTCCTCATTCTTGGAATATACCAATATGTTATAAACAAATACTATCACAAACTTGTCCATGCAAGGACACAATACATTGTTTATCAAACACGTGAAGGTGGTTGGATAATTATTAAGACCAAAACGAACCACCATGAATTCATAGTGCCCATACCATGTACAAAACACAGTCTTGTAGATGTCTTCTTCTTTGATTCACACCCGATGATATCTTGATCTCAGATCAATCTTTGAAAATATTGTTGCTCCCTTCAGTTGATCAAGAAGATCACCAATATGGGGCAATGGATACATGTTCTTGATGGTCACCTTGTTCAATTGTCTCTAAGAGTACCATCCTTATTCTTTACAAACAACACTGGTGCACCCCAAGGAGACACACTTGAACTTATGTATTCCTTATCAAGCATCTCTTTATGTTGCAACTATTGAATTTCCATGAACCTGGTGTCTAGGATAAAATCTTAAAACCTATGACGCTACCAAACCAATAATCTCAACAAATCTACTTAGCACAACAGAGAAATATGATGTAGTAAACCAATAATGTGCACAATAAGAAAAATAACAATAATATATGTAACCAAACTTTGTTATATTATCAACATATAATAAAACAGTCTAGGGCTCCCGTACGAGGGATAATGGCCCTCAAATATCCACGAGTACAAGAATACAAGATACAATGACAATCTCACTACTCTAGTGCACAATCACAACCTCTATGTCATATCTCGTCATGCCAGTCCTTCGTTTTTTATCTTCTCTCTAGCTACCCCTTATTCCATCAAGAGACAACACAGAGACTTCAGGAGGGTTGCCACCTATCACTGTTGCAAGGTCTTTTTGCTACAATGAACACAGTTTGATACAATATGCTTTTCTAGGCTAGCCAATACTTAAGCTCCAATATGCCTTCTTAGTAGCTTTTTTCATCCATCAAAGAGCTACACTTAGGCTCCAACAACTTCACCCAAAATTCAGTTGTCAATCTACCTTTATGAATTCTTGTTAAGGGCTTTGTTGGGTCACCAACACGCTGTCCTCCACCAGTCCAATGGCACCCAACCAATATCCACTATGAAATATGCACCTCGTTGGGGTTTCTAATCACCCAATTCAACCCCAAAAATTGGCTCCCATAGGTTGCAAATGTAAACTCATCCAACTAGCATCTTCTCAACACAAATACACCATAAAAATGCATACCTGCTTCTCCTTTTTCTAGACTGGTATATTGTTGTAGCTGCTATCTAGTTATGGAAACTATTAGCTCTCTCAACATTTTCCAAATAACCTTTTATCATCTACAGCTAGACCAAATAAAGGGTTTGTTGCCATGCATTGAAGTCTAGGCTATTTCCTAGCCCTTAAACTAGTCTACGGTCCCTTCTCTTCCCGATTTAAGGGACTCTCCCCTGAGCCCTCTCCCAGACTTATCTTCAGCTTTTTGACCCCTTTCTTATAGGTATTTTCACAATCAAATCATATTCAAACAAGCCCATAACTCCTTCAAGCAGTGCAACTGCCTTCCAGACCTGAAATACCCATACAAATGACCTTAAACAATCCTCCTATAATGCGGCCCAGCTCCAAGATCACTGCGTCCTCCTCATAGTCACAAAAGGAACTTAAAACATAGCCCTTTATCCTTCGTGAGGTCTCCTTCTAAACTTCGGTTGCCACAGAGGTGTATTACACATGAAATATGCACATTTGGATGCTTAGAAATGAACTCATTCACCTTATATTTATACACATAATAAGGGCTCAACGAATTACCCAAGATACATTACTTTTGGAAATTTCTCCTTCAATCCTACATGACTTGAATGCACAAAAATCAAATATTAACTTTAAAAATTCATAACTCATCTTCTACAATTCGGATTTCGACGATTATTATTGTGTTGGATTCTCCTCAATGTCCTTTATCATATCCATCCATCACATGTAGAAAATGCTCCATGGTTTTGGCCCAAACATCAATGGGTGAAAACCCCCAACCTTGGGTTCTAAGCCCACAAATGACCCTTGTTGTGCTCCAACCTCCAAACCCCAAACCCTAGGGCTTGGAGTACCTCCCAAGCTATCAAAACTCAACACTCCCTCTTAGCAGGGGAGGTACTTTCAAGACTAGGAAGTAACTCATCGTCATCATCACTACTCAGAACGCTCGCCCAACTCCTGGTGCTCATAACTGCATCAATCCATGTAGTCTGAACTCTACCTCTCTAGAAAGTGTCATTGTCACTAGAAGCATCCTGCTTCTTCTTCTTCTCCTGAAATGTCTTTCACTCTCTCCATGATTCCTTCTTGGCAGTTGTAGGAGAACCCTTGCTCCCCACTCACCATGCACTCTTAGTGTGTTGTAAAGTCTCCCTCTGAACCTGCAAACTCCCTCTAGAACTTGACTCCCCCTGAGTCTCTGGAACCTAGACCTTCTTCTCTAGAACTTGTACCTGTACCTCTGAAGCTTGCACCTGCACCTGGTTCTCTAGAACCTGTACCTGGTCTTCTTGATTCTTCTTCCCATGATCCATAGGCTTTCCAGTCAGCCTGTGTATACCATGCTCTCTAACTCCAAGCATAATACCTGTGGACATAGAGCCTCTAGGTATAATTATTGCCTTCCCATCCAGGAATAAGACCTCAAACCCCTTATTCTTGATCATTGAGACAAATCTCATGCTATATCTGAGTCCTGTTACAAATAGTACATCATAGACCCACATTACCCATCCTGTCTCCATCTTGAATGGCACAACTCCTGATCCTCGGATCTCCTTCTGACTTTTGTCGCCCAACACCATATGAAAATTCAAGTCTCATTCAGCTAGAGTCTCAAAAACCTCCTATGACCCTATCATATCTTTCGATGCACTACTATCCATGTACCATCCATCCTCACCGATAGTACCCTGCGATAAATGAGAAACCATAGCAAATTCCTCCTCCTCCAACCTCATGATGAGAGCATCTATCTAAGAAGAAGTGGAAACACCAATAACCTGCTTCCCTTTCTTCTTCTCATCATCTCTCTTCTTCTTCTTCAACAGACATCTCGAAAAAAAATTGCCCATCTCGCCACAGTTGAAACACTTTCTATTACTCAAGTCCTTCTTCTACTTAACCTTCATTCGTGATGCAAGTGCCTTGTCATCATCTACCCTTTTCTTCAAATGAATATCCTCATCTCGAAACTCTTCCTGAATAAATTCGTCCCACGGCCTATTCCAGTCTGTCAACTTGTCCCTAGCAATGATCCCCTTGATGAATGGCTTCCACTCTGGATTAAACCATTTTAAGGCAAACCTCACCATATCATAATCCAAAAATAGTCACACTAATGACAACAAGCTCATCTTTGACCTTAGAAAACCTCGTCAGATACGAAGTCACTCCTTCACCCTGCAACATCTTGGTGGACTTGAACTTGTCCTCCAATACCAGTACCTGGTTCTCGTTCTTATTCTGGAACAAATTCTAAAGAGCCATCCACATCTCATGAGCAGAGTTCTTCCCAAAAAAATGTGATATTATGGAGTCCTTCACACCATCTAGGATGATAAATCTTGCCTTCATATCTAATTATTCGTACACTTCCAACTTCTTAGGGCCATTATCTTCTTGATGGGTTTCTCGAAAAACTCCCAGATCTTGTTGACATGTAAGACCAACTTGATCTTTTCCTTCCATGGACTATAATTGGACAACCCTTCCATCATGTCCTCATACTGAAAACTAACCTGCAAATTAGACATTGTAGTGAGTCCTTCACCTACAAAGTGACCAACTCCATAATAATTTGTACTTCATTGTGCAACCTTTGATTCATTGTCTCTTAAAGTAGCTCAGACACACTCGAATGCCATGTTGAATTACCACAACCCTAGTGTCTAAGATAGAATCTTAAAATATTTGATGCTACCAAACCAATAATCTCAACAAAGATACATATCACATCAGATAAATATAGTGCAATAAACCAATCATGTGCATGATAAGAACAATAACAACAATATATCTAACCCAATTCCATTATATTATCAACATATATTGAAACATCCTAGGGCTCCCATACAAGGGATAATGGCCCTCAAATATCCACAAGTACAAGAATACAAGATAAAATGACAATATCGTTTCTCTAGCACAATCACAACCTCTATGTCATATATTGTCGTACCAATCCTTTTCTTATGATCTGCTCTCTAACTGCCCCTTAGTCCATCAACAAACAACAAATAGAGACTTCATGAGGGATACGACCTATAACTGCTACAAGTCGCTTCTACTACAATGAACACGTGTTGATCCAATCTGCTCTTCTAGGCTAGCCAATACCTGAGCTCCAATCTTCCTTGTTAGTATATTCTTTCGTCCATCAAAGAGCTACACATAGGCTCCAACAATTTCACCTAAAATTCAATTTTCAAGCTCCCTTTATGACTACTTTTCAAGGGATACTTTGGGTCACCAACACAATGCCCTCCACCAGTCCAATGGCACCCAACTAATATCTACTATGAAATTTGCACCTATTTGGGGTTTCTAATCACCCAATTCAACCCCAACAATTGGCTCCCACAGGTTGCAAATTTAATCTCATCCAAGTAGCATATTTTCAACACAAATAAACCATAAAAATACATACCCGCTTCTCCTTTTTCTGGACCGATATACTATTGTAGTTGATGTTAGTGTCAATATGTCTAGTGATCAAACATGCTCTTTCAGTTTATTTGCTAGTATTCCTAGGTCAAAAATTTTGTTTTTTCTAACAAGTTTTCAAATAAATTTTGGTCACTGCATATGGTCTCAGAAATGTTGCTCCCTTCATTCCATCCATGGCCATCATCATCTCAGAGGTCATTTCACTCATTGTCATTTAGATTCTTAGGTCAGTCATTTCATCTCCATCTAAGACTATATCTAGGTCTCCTTATTTTGCCACTTAAAAGTACAAAAATGTCACCAAAGAAGGCAAACAAGGCTTCATTTTCATCAAATCATTCTTTTAAAGGGAATTAGCATGGTTAGGAGAATAAAGTAAGACACTTTGTCTTATTTCAAAACTTTTTTCATTATCAAATTGTTCCAAAAAAGGATTTAAAGTGCATTTTATCCAGAGTTTGAGAAACATTATAAAATATGCGCTAATAGCGTAAGGTTTGATTTCATTATGTCTCTATCCAAAGTTCGGAGTCATTATGAATTTTATCCAAAGTTCCCCGCTCAAGTCATAAAGTTTTGACAACAACAAAAAAATTTGTCTCTTATGGTTAAACCTCAAGCTCCTCCTAGCCACTCGATCAATCACTCTGTCATATCAACGATCAATAAGCCTCTTAGACCCCCCCCCCCCACCATCCTACCTTTTCTAGCAGGGGGGGTTCGAAAAGCTGGTTTCCTCCCGCCGGTCCCATGTCAACAAAACATCATTTCGGACCCCCCCCTCACAAAACCTCTTACTACTCCTACCCCCCCGGCCCCTGTGCCTCCCCCCACTCCCCTACTGCCACACATCTCCTCCCGCATGATGCTGCTCCACTTACTGTTCCATACCCACACGCTCCACTCCACCCTCATCCCGACGCCTACCACATCTACAGTTTTTTGTTACGCATTTTACAGCGTTTTGTTACTCATCTGGAAACAGTCTGGATTTTCGGTATTTTGGCTCCCAAATCATTCCTCCGAGCTCCAAGGCCATTGCCATCAATTTCTATATTTTCCTCAACAGTAATTAAACACCTCATATCCTCCTCAAGTCAAATTCTCAAGCATTGTGTTGGTTTTCTTGCTTATCTCATTTTCCACTACATTTTCATTTACGTTTATCAGTGGATGATTTAAGTGAACTAAACATATAACCCTACCATCTAATACCCTCATACATCTTCCCCATACCATATTCCATCATTCCCTACCATTCACAGTCTCCCTACATTTCACTTCTATCAAACCCTAATTTCATTCTATTTTTCTATTACAGAATTAGGAAATCCCTGTGTTTTCCTAAGTTTATCACCTTTTTCACATCCAGTTCACCAAATTTCACTTGTATTTTGAAGCCAATACACAACCATACATCCTGAAAATTTTTTGGAATTTATCTTGGTTTCATTACCTTTCATCTCATCCTCCAAACTTACCCTATCCCTGTCCTCCGCTTTTCCAAATTCATAGTCTACATACCCACTACATCTAAACACCCAGGGTTTCATCCTTTTGATAGACATTATGGAAAGTGAAAATAAAATCCAAAAAGGAGGGTGCCACATCATATTTGAACCCTCTACTTTGCAAGAAGTTAATGCATCACCTTTTTCAAAAGGATGCTTTGAGAGGACTGGATGTTTGAGATTCTATGAGAAAATCATGGAAGAAGGTTGTCATCTTCAATTGACAAGCTTATTTGCCACAAGTTTCAGTATGAGAAAGGCCATTATTATAGGTGTAGATTTCAAATTATCAGCATATGTGATTTCTTCAGCAACAAGTATACCAAGTCATGGACAAAAGTGGTTTAAGGGCATGGACATAGACCTTGAAGATTACAAATTGTTCCTCAAACCTCATGCTAGAGAAAGCCTTGAGTACATATTCCCTTTCAGGCATCTCCTGAACAGATATGCTCCTTTGATGAGGTTAATTATGAAATATTTCACCTGTGAAGGGAGATTCTCCAGGTTGTACATGTACCATATCATATTATTGACGCATTTTACCTCTACTAAACCACTTGAATTTCCATATTACTTATACAGAAGTTTGGTTAGAATGACTGAGAAGGTTTAGAGAAGAAACACAGATCATCACCCAAGTATTTTCCACCATGTTCTAGTCAAACTCATTGTTTTTCATCATCTCTCAGCTATCAACATGACTTGGGAAACCTTCATGGAGAAAGTAGCAGCAGCGTCCACCACTAGTCCTTTTTTCATGCATAGCACACCATTACCATCAGTAACAGTACAACCAATGGAGATTGGCTCTTCCAGCATGCAAAATAAAATTTCAAAGGATCCTGGGGTTGCTGAGTTCTCTCACACATATGAGAAGGGAAAGAGACAAGTCTTCGCTCCCATATCCATCAAAAGTGTATCTACACTTGATACCATAGATGAGCAAAGAGAGATAGAACAACAACCACTCATACATTAAATCGAATCACCATTGCACCAACATGATGAACAAACACCCTTAGAATTTGAGGTGGTAGAGCAGGTTTAAGTCAAATCAACTAAGGAGATCATTAGGAAGAAAGATGAGGAAATAGCAGATTTGAGGAAGATTTTATCCATTGCAAATTCTCAAATTACTTTCCTACAACAAGAAAATTGGAAATTGAAGGTGAAGCAGCTGATACAAAGTAAACCTAAGTCAAACCTAGAGACAGATAAAGGTAAAGGAAAGCAACTAATAGATTTTGATCAAATGCAGGACATGGAAATTGAAAAACAACCAAGAATGCCAAAGACAAGAGACCTTAAGAAGGCACTGGAGCTAGAAAGACAATTAGCTCATTCACCTGAACAGTTGACCTTTGATGAGCTAATAGCTATTAAGATAAATCAAGACAAACAACTTTGGTTAGGAAGGGTGAATGAACATTTGGATAAGCTTTTGAAAAGATCCAAAAGAGACAACAATCTTCAGATGCATATGGCCAATAATATTGTACCAAGAACAAAATTTCACAAATCAGCCTTAAAAAGGTGAAAAAGAAGCTCAAAGAGGCTCAAATGAAGCTAAAGGACAAAAATGGTTTAGATTTTCTAGTTGAAGCTTCATTGGTTGTTTAGCATATCATCCACAGGTGTCATAAAACAAATATGGAGAAGTTTTGAGCAATTTTGGTATTTTTAGTGATTTTTGCACTAAACTGGAAATTCAGCCTTCACATATGTGTAACACCAAGTTGTTACGCTTTTTACTAGGGAATCCAAATGATGAATGGATTACATGGTTGGATGCATTTTGATGAGTACATCACAAATTAGGAACCCTTGCTGCATGAAAATCTCTAGTTCGGAAGAAAAATCCAAAAAACCACCCGTTTTCTATGCTTCTGCCAATATTTTTGACAATTTGTTACACATTTGGAGTAACCTTGCAAGAATCAACTCTTCGAGGCCTTCCCATGGGTAATTTTTCAAAATTAAAGATATTCTGGAAACTAGACACACAGGGATAGTTGACCTATATTTCATATTTGGATTTGGAGTCCTAAAATTCCCTCAAAATCAGTTGCAAACAAGTGTTATGCATTTGTAAAAAGTCTGTTACACATTTGTAAAAAGTGTTACACAACTACATAGGATTCCTCAGGACACTTGTCAAGCCCAAAAAATTCATAATTTCGAGGTTTTCCTATCCTTTGAGATGTATTTGGAGTAATTGAGTTATTTTTTACCTCTTATCAGGAGGAAACATGTAATTTAATGTGGGGGAAAAACACTCTTAGTCTATAGCTGAATTTGAGGGAATGGTTTCTAACCTCCCTAAATTCTAGGAAGTGACTCATCTCATGTATTTATGATTGACTGTGGATGGGATTTCGACCTTATGAGGTGTCATTGTGCATATTTTCTATAATTATACCCTCTTTAGTCTTTTATTGGGTTAAATAGTTGTTTTTTATAATGGAGCTATTGTACAAGCTTTTTGGAATGAAATCAAAGACAATGTTGCAGAATTTGTGTTGAGAATCATGTGGTATGCCTTGGATCATTTTTACTTTCTCATATTATCATTTAGAATGATATATTTCCCTATTTCATATACATGCTTCTATGTGTTTATCTTGTCAATTTATAAGCAAAAACCAGGGCTTTTCATGCTTTGTCTTAATAAGATTTACATTATGTGTTTATTTTCTTCTAAATGAACGAAGTGCTCATTCAGACTTTCCATCATTTCATCCTATAGACAATGACGAACTAAGAAAGCTTTCGAGTTACCTACATGGCCTCATTTGTATTCTCTGCAAATTGATATTGAAATCAGACCTCAAACCCTAGACATAATCTCCTTACTATCATTCCTATCAAACACAAAAAAAAACAAAACAAAAACCCTATTTATTGATCTTACATACCTAGCCTAATATCATTAAATTTTTAGTCATTTAATTGACTGCAAAGTGACATTGAGAGAGCCCTCTCTGTTCTTGGTAGGGCTAGCAACCTGAACTAAAGGTTGGTCTGTGGTTACCCTCCTTCAATCCCACTCTTGGCCTTGGGAAGTTGGGGGGGTGATAACAACTTCTATTTGGTTAAGGAAACTATTAACCCTCTTAACATTGTCCAAACAACATTTTCTCAGTTTTGGCTAGCCTCAATAAAGGGTTTTTTGTCATGCGTTGAATTTTGGACTATTTCCTAGGCCTTAAACTAGGCTACAATACCTCCTCTTCCTGAGTTGAGGGACTCGGGCCTCTCCCAAACTTTTGTTTAGCTCTGCGACCCATCTTCTATAGATTTTTCCACATTCAAATCATATCCAAACAAGCCCAAAACTCCGTCAAGCATTGAGGCTTCCTTCCATACCTGCAATAACCATACAAATTTCCTTAAACATTCCTCCTATAATGCAACCTAGCTCCAAGATCACTGCGGCCTCCTCACAATCAGAAAATGAACTTAAAACATAGCTCTTTACCCTTTGTGAGGTCTCCTTATGACCTGTGGTTGCCTCAAAGGTGTATTACACATGAAAGATGCACATTCGGATGCCTAGAAATGAACTCATTCACCTTCTGTTTATACACATAAGAAGGGAACAACAAATTACCCAAGAGACATGACTTTTTGAAATTCCTCCTTCAAGCCTACATGACTTCAATCCCCAAAAACCAAATATTCACTTCAAAAATTCATAACTCATATTCTATAACTCGGATTTCAACAATTATTATTGTGTTGGATTCTCCTCAACCTCCTCTATCATCTCCATCCATTACAAGTAGAAAATTCTCCATGGTTTTGGCCCAAACATCGATGGGTGCAAAACAACAACCTTGGGTTCTAAGCCCACAAGTGATTCTTGTTGTGCTTTAGCCTCCAAAACCCAAACCCTAGGGCCTGGAGTACCTCCCAAGCTATAAAAAATCAACATCAACTTTAATTCCACCAACTCCAGAGTGCTCATCCTGTGCGGTTCCATTGATGCTGGTGTTTCTCCCAACATCAACTCAATAGAGAAATCTACCTCTCTATGAGGAGGAAACTCTGGAATCTTTGTAGGAAACACATCCTAAAACTGTTGTAAGATTAGATACTTCATCAAGACTTCATCATCCTCAACATCCTTCACTTTGTCACTAGAAATATGAACTGCAAACAATACACACCCTTCCCTACAATTGCACTTATCTTGCATAGTTGTAACAATTCTCATTGATGTAGGTTTCTTCTTTCCCTGCAAGACTCTCTTTTCTCCATCATAATCGAGGTGCTCAATGGCCTTGTTATAGTAATCCACCTTGGCCTTATGAATACATACCCAAAAGCATGCTATATGATCCCAAAGGAAGTACATTTAGATGTGTTTTCATAGGCATACCATTAAGATCAAATGCACAAGATTTCACCCAATGATGAACTCTTCTCTTGGTCTCTGTAGCCAACTGCACCAACCAAGATTATGCATGCACTTATTTATTCAAATGAAATTGATCCAATAGGTTGGGACTAACATAGTTATAATTAGATCCAGGATCAATAGAAATGAAAACAACTTGATCACAAATCTTACCTTCCATCTCAATAATAGTTGTCTGATGGTCTGCCTACCTGTTATCAAGTGTTTCATAGATCCGGGAAATGCTCTAACCAACATCCCCAACTATTTGTGCCTCCTGAGAAATATAGATATGTGTCTTGTTGATCCCTATTAGATCATTATATTGGTTTTCATCCATCTCAATGCATTTAGAGTGGAAAAAGTGGATAAATAAGCTCATGGGACCGTTTTTACCTGCGGGAACTAGTTTCGAAAAACGAGGTTTAAAACCTTTTGGGAGTGTTTTGAGGCATCAAATGACGTTTTTTGGGGGTAAAACTTGGTTGCTTTAGTATAGTACCATTTCATGTTGTTCTACACACAGAGATATTTCCAACGGTGTAAGAAGCGTGCCAATCAAAGTCTGTATGAAAAATTTATGTCACTCAGAAGTTGACCTTTTTGTTTTCACACCTATAATTCGGGAGGATGCCGCGTCAGCCCCCATTATTCATGGAAAAGGGGATAACCGCATGTTTATGATGTAAACGACTCTAGAAGATTCTACATTTTAACTCTAGTTAAGAGTTAATGTGATCTGGATTTATGCAGGAACGCAACAGAATACACATATAACCATAAATACAAAGATGCAGCGGAAATAACACTTCATTTCATTAATATCAAAGAACTGAAATTTGCTTACAGACGGAATGGAAGTAAACTAGCTAGGGTGTTGGTAGCGAATCTCTGAGAAGAGATGTGGCAGCTACAGACCTCTGAACTATGTTACAATGAGGCTCAAGGGCCTATTTATTATTGAGAAACAATGAAGAACTCTAAACGTCCAAAAACCTAACCCTAGGAGATGAAGCACCAAAACTATGGGCCCCGTTTGGGTAAATTGGTGTTTCAACTTCCCGGGGACGTAACTTCGGCATATGATCTTTGTTTGAAGTGTATGATACATCATTAGAAAGATATATCCGAGGACTACAATTGTTGCCATGAATATCAATTTTGAAATGGAATCATATTCGCTAGAAAAATGATGCCCAAAAAACGTCGTTTAGGGCCTCAAAACGGCTTCGGAAGTTCAGGACCTAAAAAACTGCTAAAAATAGTAAGTTATGCCGAAACTAAAAGAGACAATGGTGGGGCCCCAAGTGGAATAGGCGAGTGGCCACCAATATCCACCTGGATCATTCCTCCCCCCTTAGGAAGCAATGGTCCCCATTGCATTGAGTTCCTCCATGATATGAGGAAACTTCTGCTGAACTTGGTCCCTAGTGAACCACTTGCCTTGGTGCAGGAGTTGGCCAGCTTTAAAAACTTGATACAATTGGATCTTCCATTGGCGAGTGTTCTTGATTTTCATGTCCATGATAAAATCTATGGTGGCCTGTTCCATGCAGTCTGGGTTTAACTCTTTTGGTGTGAGTTCTTCTACAATGTCAGAGGTGGGAAGTAGGGACGAAGGTGGTCTACATTGAATACTGGGTGCAGACCAAGGAATGGTGGAATACTGAGCTCGAAGGCATTGTTCCCTACAACCTTAGTGATGGTGTACGACCCATATAGGATCGGGTGAAGCTTGCGGTGGGGTCCAGTGAGGCGCTCCTTTTGCAAATGTAGCCACACTTTGTCACCCACTTGGAAGTTGTGTGGCACCTGATGTTGATCATGTCGCTGCTTGTACTTATCATTGGCTCTATCCAATATTTCATGAACTTGTTGGCGGATGTGTTGAATGCGCTCGATGAAGTTTTTTGCTTTGTTAGCTTCAGACTGGACATGAGCCGAATCGATCGGAGTAGCTGCAAATGGCATGGCTACGTCAATGGGACATAGTGGCTAGAATCCCAAGCCCACCTAAAAGGGGTTGTGGCCAGTTGAGCTATGGAGAGCCTAGTTATAACTATGTTATAAATAGGGGAGGCTCTCATCTCATGTGCGTGGATGCTTTGAATTGTACATGCACAGAATTTGTACAATCATCCTGTTGACGACCTCTGTATGGCCATCAGTTTGGGGATGGAAAGTTGTGGACTTGGTGAGCTTAGTGTCCAACATTGACCAGAGGCTGGACCAAAATGTGCTGAGGAACCTACTATCACGATCTGATATGATAAACTGTGGGATCCCAAAGTGAACCTACACTTGTTCAAAGAAGAGTTTAGCAGTGGCTTCTGCTGTGATATTCTTCTTGCAGGCCGCCATAATGGCCATCTTCAAGAATCTGTCGACGACCACGAAAACACAGTCATTTCCATGCTTAGTAGAAAGAAGGCCTGACATGTAATCCATGGAGATGGATTCCCAAGGTCAACTAGGGGTAGGTAGCGGAGTATAGAGCCCTTTCTTCTTGATGGTCGGTTTGGCAATGGCGCAAGCAGTGTAGGATCTGATGTACTTCCCAACATCATGTTGAAGGTTCGGACAATAGAAATACTTTTGCAGTACTACCATTGTTTTCTCGACCCGAAAATGCCCAACGACTTGACTGTAGTGCGCTTCCCATATCATATTGGCACGCTCGCTTGAAGGAACACAAATGTGTCCTAGGTGACATAACAGTGCATCTTGGAGATGAAAATTTGGAACTTGTGTACCCCCCAAGAGTGCCTTGTATGTGTGGCTGAATTTTGGATCGCTCTTGTAGAGAAGTGGCCAATCAGAACTGTGGTTATGGCCACGATTGGTGGTCGATTGAGGCAGTCAGAAACATTATTGGTGCTACCCTTCTTGTACTTGATGTTCAAATGAAATTGTTGCAGATATGTCGACCACTTTTGATGGCGATCGTTCTGCAACTTCCCTTGTGTCTGTATGAATTGCAGGGGTCGGTGGTCTGTGTGGATGATTGTTTCCTTTCCCAAAATGTAATGCTTCCATTGTCGACAAGCCTGCACAATGGAATACATTTCTTTGTCATAAGTGGGATACTTGCGAATTGTGTCAGAAAATGTCTCACTATGATATGCCACTGGATGCCCCTGTTGAGTAAGGACTGCCCCAATAGCATAGTCAGAGGCATTTGTCTTGATATCAAATGGTTGTTGCAAGTCTGGTAATGTGAGCACTAGGGTAGAACAGAGGCGATGTTTCAATTCTATGAATGCCTTCTGTTGAGATTCCAACCAAAAGAATTTTTCTTTCGCTCCTCCCTTGGTGACTTGACTCAAGGGCCAAGTGATATGAGAGAATCCCAACATGAACCTATGGTAGAAATTAGCTAGACCCAGAAAGCTATGAAGCTCTGTTAGAGTGGTTAGGGCTAGCCAATCCTGAATTATTTGGATCTTGGATGGATCCACATGCACCCCCCTTTCATCAATAATGTATCCCAGATATTGAACCTGGGTCATGCCAAAAGTGCACTTCTCCAAATTGGCACACAAATTGTGTTGCTGTAGTGTTTGGAGGACTTATCGGATGTGGTGGAGGTGCTCTTCCCAAGTCTGGCTGAAGATCAGAATGTCATCCAAGTACACCACTACAAATGAGTTGGTGAATGGATGCAAGATGTCATCCATCAACCTCATGAAGGTTGTGGGAGAATTCGTCAACCCAAAAGGCATGACAAGCCATTCTAAAAGGCCCTCCTTAGTTTTGAAGGCAGTCTTCCACACATCAGAGGGTTAGATTGGTACCTGGTGATACCCAGACTTCAAGTCGATCTTGCTGAAATATTTTTCCCCTTTGAGTTGGTCCTGAAGGTCATCAATCTATGGGATCGGGTACCTATTCTGGACAGTGATCTTGTTCAGCACCCGATAGTCAATACAGAGTCTCCAAGTCCCATCCTCCTTCTGTACCAACATGATCGGCCTCCCACAGGGTGACGAACTTGGCCGGATGTGACCTTTCTGCAGCAGCTCCTAAATCTGCCTCTTGATCTCATCATTCTCTAGAACAAAGCACCTATAAATCGATCCATTGGGTAGCGGTGCGCTTGGGGTCAGGTTAATGGGGTGATTGACCTGACAGTGTAGAGGCACCCCTGTGGGTGAGGTGAAGATGTCCCCGTACTCCTCCACAACCTTGTCCATTTATTTTTTTCGTTAGAGGAGCCATGTCTGGAGGTCGTGACCACAATATTCTTCTTGCCTTGGGGGCGGATCATCAAGAAAAAAAATTCCTGGTTTAGGAAATGAGCTTACTACATTTTTTTGCAGTAACCAAAGAGATAGTGGGAGGCGGTGGTACCTCTGGTATCCTGCACAACTTTTTGCCAAAGTAACAATAACAGCGCGAGGCCGGGACCCATACACAACATGTCACTTCCACAAGTATGGTTGGCCTAATAATATATCAGAAACATCAATAGGAGCAATGTCACATAATACCTCATTCGTGAAGGGCTTGATGCTATAGGGAAGGCGGCACTGTTGGCTGACGTGGAGATCATGTCCTTGGTGAAGCCACCCGATGGTGTATGGTTGTGGGTGCGTTGTGGTTAGCAAGCCCAACTGCTTTACGACATCTGCTGAAATGAGGTTCTTTTGGCTCCCATTGTTGACAATGAATTGTAGCGGGGAACCCTTTACCCACATTTGGGAGTGGAAGATACGCTTTGCCTCCTCTGGATCTTCTGGTTCCTCCTTATGGATCTTCATAGTGGCAACAGTGGCATTGGGCTCCACATAAATAATCTGCTTCCCTTTGTCATTCCCCTTGTCAGGTTCTGATTCAGAGTCGGAGCATGCATCTGATTCAGAAGCCCTCATCTCGGCCACCAGCGACTGCTTAGCTCGACACTCACTAGTGTTGTGAGTGGAGCTCTTATGGAACTCACACCACTTTCCCATGTCCTTCTTTGGCTTCGCAATGTTGTTCTTTGCTTGTGGCTTTGGCAGGTTATCTTGGGCCGCCATGCCTTGGCTTTGTCCTTTGGTTTGTTGTTTGGGGGCACCTTTCCCTTGCTTTTGATTCACAGATCCAAAGTCTCGCTTCTTCTGTTTGAATTTTTGCTCAATATTGGCAGCGTACCGGTATGCCGTACCAACTGAGGAGATGTCGAGGAACTCCATTTCCTCCTGAATTTATCTGTGCAAACAAATGCAACACTTTAGCACCAAATTTTTCTCTGAATATTTGATACCCAACTTTGTACGCAGGGTATGGAACAGATTCGTCAGCTCATGCACATCTTGATCCCTTTGTTGCCGCAGCGTGGTCCATTGCATGTACTTGTCCTCATAGCTCCCCACGAGATAGTATTGTTCCTTGATGGCATCTAAGAAATAATTCCAAGTGGGTAAGACTGAGAACAGGGAGGGTTCTGTCTCGTCCTTTTTCTCAGAGTAGGTTTCCCACCAGTCCTTGACATGGGGGGTAGCTTTGAGGAGTGCAAAATAATCTTCTCCCGGTCGGAAAAGTCATGAACCGAGAAATACCCTTCTAATAGATTCAACCATCTATCTACGGCATCTACATCTATTTGACCCTCAAATATGGGAATTTCAAAGTTTACTTGTACCTTAAAGGGAGTCACGCCTCCAGAGCGGCTGCTAGATGCATATGTGCCACCGGTGGGTAGTCGTTGAAAGATCTGGGCAAAGTTATTCATCATCGCGTTCCTTTGTTTTTCGAGGGCCTCCTCGAGAAATATTTTGATAGGATCTCCTACTCCCTCATCCTTATTTTCGTCCCCCATGGGTGTCCGTAGGGGTTTGTGAGGCTGATCTTGCAAAGGTTCCACCAGATCGAGCCCTAACTCCTTATACCCCGACCTTGTTGGGGACATGCAAAGAAGGATCGAGAAAAAGCAAACCGCTCTGATACCACTGATCCGGATTTATGCAGGAACGCAACAGAATACACATATAACGATAAATACAAATATGCAGCGGAAATAACACTTCATTTCATTAATATCAAAGAACTGAAATTTGTTTACAGACAGAATGGAAGTAAACTAGCTAGGGTGTTGGTAGCGAATCTCTGAGAAGAGATGTGGTGGCCACAAACCTATGAACTGTGTTACAATGAGGCTCGAGGGCCTATTTATTATTAAGAAACAATAGATAACTCTAAACATCCAAAAACCTAACCCTAGGAAATGAAGCGCCAAAACTATGGGCCCCGTTTGGGTAAATTGGTGTTTCAACTTCCCGAGGACGTAACTTCGGCATACGATCTCCGTTTGACGTGTATGATACATCGTTAGAAATATCTATCCGAGGACTACAATGTTTGCCACAAATATCAATTCTGGAATGGAATCATATTTGTTGGACAAACGATGCCCAAAAAACGTCATTTACGGCCTCAAAACGGCTCTGGAAGTTCAGGACCCGAAAAACTGCTAAAAATAGTAAGTTGTAATGAAACTGAAAAACTGAAAGAGACAATGGTGGGGCCCCAAGTGGAATAGGCGGTTGGCCACCAATATCCACCTGGATCATAATGTAGTCAAAATTAATCACTAGTAGGCTCTCGGGTTCTGTTATAACTAGGCCTCTAAGAGGAAGAGGCATTCCATTCTTTCAAGAGAATTTTGTTCCATAGTTGAGCAAATATTGCTAGGAGAGATAGCAGGTAGATAAAAAAAAGAGGATTTGTGCACTATGGAATCCCATAGGCCACAAGTATTACTTCTTTTTACATGCAGCCATAATTCACAGACAGAGAAAGAGAGCGAAGCAGCCTCACCTTCCAGTTGGGTTTTCTCCTGAAAGGGTTTCCCAAAGAATATTTTATGTACTATGTGTGTGTGTGAGATTATTTTATTGTTATCTACTTTTATTCATAATTTCCATTCTCATGTATGCACTAATTACAGTTAAATTTACAAATCTAGAGGTTTAATATAACTATAATAGTGTAGAATTTTCATATTTATAATATAATATTATCATATATGGTGTGATGAATTGTCTAGTGCAATATCCGCGGCAGTTTACAGATCATTTGGTATCATAGTAGGTTTCTTTGGGTATTTTGTGGTTATTTAAGGGATCTAGATCAATGGATCCGAAAATCAAAAAACCCTAATCATGGGTGACGAATATGTAAACGAACCTCGTGATCCTGCAGAGGTGAGGTTTTCACGACTGGAACAATAAGTCGCAGCTATCAACCGAAATGTAAACCTCATCATGGAGGCCTTGAATAAAAATCTAGGGATACTTGGAGAATATGGGGGTTCAAATGTAGAGGACAAATCATAATGAGGATCAAAAGATCGGGGAGAAAGAGAGAACCCATTGAAGAAAGGGCCTGGAAAAGATCAACCCAATTCGAGTGTTGTGAACCAATCACAGTCCCTATTTAAAATGGAAGAAAAAGTCAATATCAATTCGTACCACAATGATATCAACACTCTGAAGTTTAACCATTGGTTACAACAACTGGAATTTTATTTCAATGTCCATCAAATCGAGGAAGGGTAAAATATCTCATTCATGCGGCTGAAATTAGAGGGCCATGCACTGACTTGGTGGGAGATCCACACAAAAACCCTCAAGTTGGAGGGAGAACCTCCAGTGACTAAGTGGGAGGATTTCAAAACCTTCATAAAGTCACAGTTTTATCCCATTAGGTATGTGGAATACCAGTGGATCCAGTGGCATTACTTCGGGAAAAAGCCGGGCCAAAGCATGCATGAGTACAACACGGAATTCAGAAAGATGGCTATAATGTTGGGTATCTCTCAAAAGAACCCAAATGTACTCCTCAAGTATTTTGGGGGTATGAACCGCCATCTGTGTGAGCAAGTGATGTTGTTCAAGCCCAAATCAATGGATGAGGCTTGTGTATAGGCGCAATACCTGGAAATAATAAGCCTAAAGAGAGTGCAATCAAGTGGATCGAAGCAGAAGGAGAATCAAGATGCTTCTAAGGAGGGGAAGAAGAAGCAAAAAGGGGGAACGATAAAAAAAAAATCGATAGCCACAATGTCTAAATATCCTAGCAACCACTACAACATTCATGGCCGTACAGAGGAGAAGTGTTGGAATTTGCATCTAGAGCTAAACCCAAAGAACAAGAGAAATATAAAAAGAAGAAGAATCTCATGGCCACAGATTCTAGCAACCAATTTGAAAGTAACTCGGATGTGGATGAGAAGATCGTTTGTACACCAGTACAAAAGGAGGTGAATCTGAGTAGCCTTCAGTAAGAGGAAGAGAAAGAAATGACCAAACTCTTCCATATAAAGATATAGGTCAAGAAGATAAATATTGATGCTCTATTTGACTCAGGATCGCAAACAAATCTCATTGCAGTAGATCTGGTCAAGAAGACAAAAATTGATGCTCTATTTGACTTTGGATCACAGACTAATCTCATTGCAGTAGATCTGGTCAAGAATTTGGGGCTGGTTGTTTCTGGTCATCCAAACCCATATCCATTGGGATGAGTTAATAAGGATGCAGAACTGAAGGTAATAAAATAGTGTAAAATTAGATTTGCTATTAGTGTTGATTTATTGATGAAGTATATCTAGATATGGTTCCCCTTTATGTATGTGGAGTAATGTTTGGGAGTCCATACATGTACATGCATGATACAATATTCATGAGGAGAGATAACCAATACCAACTCGTCAAGGATGGAAAATCATTCATAATCAACGCACACAAAGTCAAGTAAAAAATTTCACTGCTAAGTGCCAACCAAGCCAAGAAATTGATCAGTTCCAGCAATAAGTATGTTTTATTTTTTTTAAGAGAAAGTCAGTTTGTAGAGGAGTCAATAAGAGGAAAGCCATTCCTGAAGAGGCATACTACGAAACAAAAACAAAAGTTGGAAGAGTTTTTATAGGCATACAAGGATGTGTTCCGAGATCCTAAAGGGTTACCACCTAAGAGAGAATTGGAGCACGAGATCCAACTATTACCAAACTCCCCATTGCCAAAAATTGGGTTGTACAGGAAATCTGTTATAGAAGCAAGTGAGGTGAAGAAACAATTACAACAATTGTTGGAATAGGGTGTCATTCGACTGAGTGCATCACCATGTGGATCACCCATAATCATTGTGTCAAATAGGGATGGGACTTGGATGATGTGTATAGATTATAGAGCGTTGAAAAAAAGCATGCTTAAGAACATATACCCCCTGCCTAGGATAGATGATTTGTTGGATCAGTTGCAGCAAGAAAAATACTTCACTAAGATAGACTTGAAGTCTGGATATCACCTGGTTCAAGTCAAAGAAGAAGATATTTGGAAAACCATCTTCAAAACCAGGCAAGGTTTGTATGAGTGGATAGTCATGCCATTTGGCCTATCTAATGCGCTAACTACATTTATGAGATTAATGAATGATGTAATGCGCCCTTTTATAAATTCATTTGTTACGGTCTATTTGGATGGTATACTGGTATATAGTGCTACCTGGGAAGAGCATATTTCACATTTGATGTAGGTGTTGGAAACATTGAAGAAGCACAGCCGCTAGAAAATCTCAAGAAGTGTGAGTTTGTGTAGCAGTCTTCGGTGTATCTAGGGTATGTGATCAGTGGAGAAGAACTAAAGATAGATCTTTCCAAGATGGAGGTCATCATGAAATGGTCAGTGCCTACTAATGTTTCTGAGGTTAGGAGTTTCATTGTGGCAGCACATTACCTGAGGAAATTCATAGCCTCATTTTCAACAATAGCAACACCGCTCCATGCCATAACAACAAGTGGCAAGAGTTTCGAGTGGGAATGTGAAAATTTCAACTTAAAATTCTACTGCATTATCTGATGTTATTTCTTCTACTTATTATTCAGAAATATCTTCAGTAAATATCGAAATAAATTTAAATGAAAACTTCACCATATAATTACTGAGAAAAACAATAAGGAAAATACTAGCACATGAATGATAGATATTTTGGAAATTTGTCCCCGAAAAAACCCGATGCAGTAAAACTAGTCCAACAGATGAGGGTTTTTATTATTCAGCCGAATATTCTTGTACAATTTACAATCAATAGTGATGAAGAGAAATTCCATTTGAAAACACCTCACAAAATAATCAGATGAGAAACGACCTCGGAAGGACCCTCCTGAGCCTCATGCGTCATCATTACGCTGGCTCTATGTGGGGACTGCGCAGAACTGCGTCACCCTTCTGTGCTACTCCCTCCCAGCCTCTACGTCGTCTCTTCCTGGCACCACATCACCTACTTCTGCACCCCAGATTGTTGTTGAACCCTCTCTGCCTATCCTCCACCTGCTACTCTCTATCTGAGTCGATTTTCTCTTGCCGAACTTGACCATTGAGAAAATTGATTTACTCAGGCTACTAAGTATCTGCACTGGTGTGTCTTCCAAATTTCCCTAGAGTCTTCATTTATAATCTTCTCATTGAGATATCAACGACTGAGATTAGATCTCTAATCAATGGTTAAGATCATATTTTGACTTGATTCGTGTTTTCTAGAAGATTCACACTATGTTTTATTAATTCCATTTAGTTATTTAATTTCCCTAAGTTTAGACTTAGCCTTCACCATTAAAATAATTAATTCTTTTAATAAAACATGTTCCGAGTGGAATTTCCACAAATGATTTATGGGTTCTTTGGAATACATGTTTATAAGCCTCTCCACATAATTTCAGACTTAGAGCACTTACAATGTTACCAACAATCAACAGGGAAAAGGTTAGCAAAGGGCTTTCGAAGAGCTAAAGAAGAATATCAATCAAGCATCATTTCTGGCATTACCAAACTTGCAGTGGCCCTTTTAAGTGGAGACAGATGTGAGTGGGTATGTTATGGGAGTTGTATTGATGCGGGGAGGAAGGCTTGTATGCTGACATTCTGAAGCATTTCATGGGCAACCTTTAACTACCATACCTATGAAAAGGAGCTCTATGCCATGGTGCAATTTGTGAAGAAGTGGAAGCACTATCTGATGAGAAAGGAGACAGTAATCCACACAGATCACTATTCATTACAGTACTTTCAGGACCAAATTAAGCTACAACAAACCAGACATTACAAGTGGATGGGGCTTTTACAACAATTTCATTTGGTGATCAAATATAAGAAGGAAACCACAAACAAGTTGATCGACATACTTTCAAGGCCACCCACATCAAATATGACAACTTTCAGGACTCCTATGCACGTGGAACCATTCACCCATGATACATATAGAGAGGCATATTCAGAGGATGAGGAATTCAAGGAGGTGTATCAACAGTTGCAAAGTCAGATTCATGTGCACGATGGCGACAAAAACATTGACTACCATCTCCAGGATGGATTACTCTATAAGCTGGATAATCTATGTGTTCCTAAAGGTGAGCGATTGCAGCTGATTAGATAGTCTCAGACCTCAAAGGTTGTAGGGCACTTTGGTGTAGTGAATATCGTGGCTAACTTACAGAGGTATGTGTATTGGCCCAAGATGTAAGAGCAGGTAGCTAGGTTCATAAGAGGATGCATGCTTTGTTGTACTAGAAGGCCTTGTAACATGAAACATGTTCTATATCATCCCTTACTTGTACTTACTTGTCCTTGGGAAATAATTTCCATGGAATTTGTGGGAGGTTTACTGACAACTAGGAAGGGACATGACTACTTGTTTGTGGTAGTTGATAGGTTCAATAAGTTGTGTGTTTTGATGCCCTGTAAAAAGACCATCAATCGGAAAGAAGTCGCAAACTTGTTCTTTGGACAGGTCTAGGTGGACTTTAGGATACCAAGGAGCATATTTTCAAGCAGGGATACAAGATTTATAAATGGATTATGGAGTACATTGTGGGAGAAGGTGGATACAAAGTTGAATAGATATGCAACATTCCATCCACAGATAAATGAGTAGACATAAGTAGTCAATAGGAATTTGGTGCATCTTTTGAGGGGATACAACCAAAAGCATCCAAAGACCTGGGATGAAAATATGGTATATATACAACATTCTCACAAAAAATTTGTCTGCACTTCTATAGGAAAGTCCCCCTTTGAAACTTGTTTTGGATATTTTCCACCTTCACCTTTGGATATTTCATATGGTAAACAAGGAGGAGTGAGGGAAGATCTTACACGAGATGCATTGAGGGCTAAAAAAATTATATAGAAGATCAGGTAGATCCATTTATAGGTACAAGAAACATTGTAGAAGTCACAACAGAAGTATAAGGCTAGGCATGTTCAACATAGAATAGAGAAATCATTCAAGGTGGGAGACAGAGTATGGCTACAATTGAACAAGGAGAGGTTGTAGGGGCCTGGTAATAAAATCAAGGCTCTGAGGTATAGTCCCTTTGAGATACATGAAAAGGTGGGTGATAATGCATATCGACTCAATTTACTACCAAATATGTGCATTTACTTAGTTGTGAATGTAGAGAATTTGAAAATCTATGAGTCTTCCATGCTAGATCAGGAAGAGGAACATGTCCTACCCTCTATGGAGGATTTAGCACCAAATGCTCATGCAAAGTTGATAGAAGATACAATTTTGCAAGAGAGTTCTAGAACTACAAGACAGGGGCAACATGACCTTTGACAGATTGGATTGAAGGGAAGAATTCCAGGAAAATCTAAATCGCACACTAGAGAGAAGGTGGAGGAAAAATTCCTCACCTCATTCAGTAAAATATTTTGGGTACCAAAATCCTCCCAAAATGGGGAGGTATGATCCGTAATGGATCATTATATTGTTTTTCATCCATCTTGATGCATTCAAAGTGGAAAAAGTGGAGGACTTAGCTCATGGGACCGTTTTTACCGGTGGGACCTAGTTTGGCAAAACGAGGTTCAAAACCTTCCAGTAGAATTTTGAGGCATCAAACGATGTTTTTTGGGGGTCAAACTTTGCTACACTGATATAGCATCATTTCATATTGTTCTACACATAGAGATATTTCCAACTGTGCAAGAAGCGCATCAATCGAAGTCTGTAAACAAAATTAATGCCACTCAGAAGTTGACATTCTTGTTTTCACACCTATAATTCGGGAGGATGTCACGTCAACCCCCATTATTCATGGAAAAGGGGTTAGACACGTGTTAATGATGTAAAAGACTCTAGAATATTCTATATTGTAACTCTAGTTAAGAGTTGATGTAGTCAAAATAAACCACTAGTAGGCTGTTTGGTTGTGTTATAACCAAGCCACTAGGAGAAAGAGGCATTCCATTATTTCAAGAGACTTTTGTTCAATAGTTGAGCAAAGATAGCCAGGAGAGATAGGAGACAGAGCAAAAAAAGAGGATTTGTGCACTATATCATCCCACGGGCCACATGCATTACTTATTTGTACCTGCAGCCATATTTCCTAGACAGAGAAAGAGAGGGAATCAACCTCACCTTCCAAATGGATTTTATCTCGAAAGGGTTTCCCAGAGCATATTTTGTGTCTTATGTGTGTGTGAGTTTATTTTATCATTCTCTACTTTTGTGCATAATTTCCATTCGCATGCATGCACTAATTACAGTTAAATTTACATGTCTAGAGGTTTAATATAAATGTAATAGTGTAGAATTTTCAGATTTCTAATATAATATTATCATATATGTTGTGACGAAGTGTCCAGTGTAATATCCATGATAGTTTATGGATCACCTGCCACCCTGGTACAATGGATAATCCTTCTTGTGATGGTCTTTACCACAAATCCAACACTTGAACGGTTCCCTGCCATTGCATTTGTTCTGCTACTCTCTAGGCTGAGACCCATGTCCTTTCTCAATTGCATTAAAATTCTTATAAGGGGCTGCATTTTCTTTCTCACTTGCATCCTGATATCTTGCTCGCTTCTTGGGCCATTTTCCTTTATTCTTCTCATTACCTTTCTAGTCACGCTTGAATTCAGGCTTGCGCTTTGACTGCTCATAACAATTCTTTAACTTTCTAATAGCTTCCTCTAATGATAGAGGCTCATCAAACTCAATTCGCTCTTTGAATGATGATGATAGAATATTGATGAACATTTGGATCTTTGCTTTCTCATCCTTAAGATAGGGCACATATCTCAACAACTCTAGAAATTTGTTTGTGCACACTTCATCTGTCATGGATCCCATCCTAAGCTCATAGAACTCCTTGGCCTTTCCATCATAATACCTCTGAGATAGGTACTTATTCCTAAAGATATTTTAAAAATCACCCCAAGTTATCTTCTCTTCTCTAATGGCTTTGGCATTCTTAATATATTCCCACCAGATATCTGTGTTTCCTTTGAGACTGAAGGTGGTTATCTTAGTTTTCATGTTTTCTGAGTATTCATGCAATCTAAATAATTTTCACATCTCAAGTACCATTCTTTTGAATTTTCTTATTTATTCAACTCCCCATAAAAAGTAGGAGGATTGGATTTTTTGAACTCCTTTGGAAAATACCCACTCCTCCTATGACGTTGGCGGTGATGGCGATGATGTCTCCTCAAAGAAGAGCTAGAATAAAACCCATGCATACCAGTCCTATTATCAGGTGTATCCAGGAGTCTGCCAGTCCTCACTATATCATCTATTTCCAACCTATACCCTTTTTGAGACCTGCTACCATCTTCCACATTAGTCTTTTCTTCCTGCCTATCTTTGTGACTGGTCCCCAGTTGACCCTACTTTTTCAACTCTGAAAGGCTTTGAAGAATCACTACATTGAGTTCAACTTGCTTTTATTGATCCCTTGCAAGTCTTTCATGTGCCTCAATCAACCTATTATTATCTGCTTTGCAACTTCTAATCTCTTCCCTCAAACTCCTTAGTGTATCTGCTATATCATGAGAGTACTCTTCTCCTTGCTACTCAACTGACTTCTCCCATTCCACTGATTTCACTTCGGTCTTGTACGAGGAGTCATGTGAACTGTAATCCACCATCCATCTCTTCATATTTTATCTTCTATTTCTTGCAAACATACCTTGTTAGATAAACCAAATAAAAGGCATAAAAAAAGCATACCTCAATGTATCTCAGGGGAGGCTTTTACCTTTGCATAGGTCAATCTAGAATAGCACAATATATAATAATAACGACAACATATCAACATCAAGATTCAATATCATGCATGAATCAATAACACATAGTTGTATCAATAACTACATGCATAATAGCCATAGAAATTTTCATTTACGTCGAGGTCCAATATTGTAAACCTTGCTTTGGATACCCATCTATAACATCGGTATCATAGAAAGGTTCACAAGGAAAGAAAATGCTCTGATACCACCCTGTAACCACCCACCCCACATTTACCTGCTTTTACAAGCTCTCCAAGGTAAACATGAGCTAATAGTTACTATGACATGACCCGAAATCCAAGTTCCAATTCTGGAGGTGGGATCTACTAATCGAAAACTTACCAATACCTCTCAGTGACACCTGATCACCTAGATGTCAGACAAAATCCACCAATGATATAACCCTGAGTTGAAACTTCTTTACCTGACCTCACATCCCAGTCGCACACATGCCAAGCTATGCATGTGGCCAGAAGGCTCCAATCGCATGCGTAGGCCTTCCTCTATGCAGTTGCAACCGAAATTTCCTAGTTCAAAGGGTGCAGCTAGAAACCTTGATCCATATTATTAGGATCAGTTATAGGCTAACTGCCTAGAACTGTCCAAAATTCTCCAGAATCACCTTAATCACCTACAATATTCATTACTCATGATTCTTGACTAAATTCCTACTCAAACTTATCAAATACATGAAAATAATTTAGACAAACACTTTGTAGTCAAGGTACATGTAGGCCATAAATGCATAGTTTCATTAGTGAATCACCAAGAAGGCTTGTTGCCGTCTCTTACTAGATGCAATAACATACATTAGCCTATGCATTCATATCAAGTAGCTAAGAACTCATTAAACCATGTAATGGATCCATAACAAGGGCACATAATAAAATACAAAATATATCATGCATGTAACCAACATTTAACCAGAATAGAACCATGACAAACCAATCATAAAATTGTACATAAAATTAGAACTTGTGCTCATTAATATCAATAAGAATCAACACATAAATATATATGCAAATACCAACCAAGTCACTCACTTCCACGTACCACCCACCCATATATTGGGCGAAACCAAATCTCTCTTCTAGCCAATCACCACTGTGCCATATTCCAAGCATGAATGTGGGATCTCAAGGGATAAACTAAAACAAAACCAACCAGGAGAGGCTAAACCACTTTAACCATCAACCACAGTGATTTCACCTAAACCGGTCTAGAAAACACCAAACCAACACAAGCTTGGATGCCTCATAATTTCTTCACCATACCCAGAGTAATTTTCATGTCTCCACCCTCTTGTCAAGGGCTTCTCGGAGAAAACCATCTTCACCCCCAAACCTTGGGGTTTTCCTAATACCACCTGACCCAAATCCAAAATCTTCAAGAAATCCAAAGCTCAACCAAGAATGAATCCCATCACACCATGGCTATCCAGGTAATGGCAAGGAAAGGCTGAAACCACTGTAAATCTAGGAAAATCCCATGCCAATGAAAACAAAGTAACCAAATAACCAAATGCAAGCACCATGCATTCAAACCCCAACAAGGAAATCACACATGCAACCTGTTACCTGCAAAATATTCCTATTGTAGTTGCTCCTTCGATCTTCTTCTTGTGTTCCCTTGCTTGTCCTTTGCTTACTTGCTTGAGGCCTCCATGTTTCCAAGTGCGCTCTCTCTTCTCCTAGAGCTATATTTCTGAAAGTGATCAAAAGCTAAACTGACAAAAGTTGTCAACTTTTCTCGATGTTTTTTAATCCTTGATGTCCAATGTCTCTTCCTTTCCTTTTCCTTTTCTTTCTTTTTCCATCATTTTCTCTCTAATTTCCCTTGCATGCATATTCCTATATCTTCATCTTCCTTTTCTCCTATTTTCCTTTATTCTTTTAATTAATTGTCTTTTATTGCCTTTTTCCTTTGCCAATGCAAATGTTAATTTCCATATCCAATGGAAACCACAATTGATACCCAATTAAATGTTTTCCCCCGTCCATTCAACATGGAATACATGTCCCATGACCTTGGTCTTATTTTTTACTTTTAATAATATCCTTCTAATTACTTGGAAAATCAACTCGAGGCTATTAAAATCTCTGACATTATCAACATCTCGTCAACATCCCTAACATCATCAATATCAACATAAACTAGTTGGAATCTCTGGTACACTGTCAACATCAACTAGTAAGTATCAACATCAACTAGTTGGAATCTATGACACAATGTTAGAATAAACCAGTAGCCACAAATGGTCAATACCACTGACCCATCTAGTCGATACTCTTGACACGTGGCACAACATTTAACATCAAATATTCACCTTGATTTTGGTCGGCGCCTCTGACCCATGGTATACTGATTAGTTATGGTTCACCACCATCTTGGTCAATATATTTGACTTGTGGTGAAACCTTAGGGACACATTCAACCCATTTGGGTAATTTTGTCCCAATTCTAAAGGCCACACTTTATCTGAGCAACTAGGCCTGATGATAAATAAGCTCCTCATCCAAATTGGAGAAACTAACCCTGATGCTGAAATACCTCACCCAACACTACCTAGGGAGTAATATGGATCTAGACCTCACTCAAGCCTAGCTAGGGAGTAATATGGGTCTAGATGATGAGAGACCACACTCAACCCTATTTGGAGAGTAATCTAGGCCTTTAGGATCATTCTTCCTAATCTGGTAAATATACTTGACACAAGAAGAATGATTGTCCTTTGCTGGACAATTCTCCCTAATTTGGTCAAAATCTTTGACACATGGAGAATGATTGTCCACAATTTTGTCATATAATACTCTCTCTCACTGAGAAGTATATGACCATGATTGTCCTTTGATGTTGTTGTCTCATCACTCTCTCTTTCTGAGAGAGGCAAGCTTGTCCTAGAACAAGCCACCTGATAGTATTGGAGGTATACAACTCTCTTCATGTACCATGTCTTGGTACTATATCTCAAGGTTCCTTAACCTATCATCATGCCGTCATATGCACCTAATCAACCAATCCTACAAGATGGAGCCATATTGCTTCACAACTCGACGTTCAAGTTGCAACATACTCAGCCTATGAGTGCAACAGATGTCTGCTTCCTGCTCATTCACAAGATCAAAACTTAAATTGAAGCATCCTCCTGAAGTACTCTTCCTGTCATCTGGAATCCCTGCCCAGTTAGAATATGTGTATCCTTGTAGTTGTATATCACTCTTTGAGTCATGTCTTGGACCATAACTGATTGTGCCATGACCAATTGTACTACATTCATACTCCAACATATGTTGAGCTATATTCCTTGGCTCAACCATAGACTGAAATGCTTCCTTTGATCCATCATCTTGGCTAATTTCAGGTTACCCTCACCGGGTGTTCTTTTCTGGAACAAATCCTACCATGGAAATCTTGGTTGCTCCCTTTGCCACTAATGCTATTAAAGTGCATCGACTATCTGGTTGAAATACTTTACGTTGAATCCATAGATCAACTCCCTCTGAAGCTAAGACAAGGGTTCCCGAGAAAGCCTTCATTTATTCTTGTAAATCAAATATTTTTGGCAATGTTGCTCCCTCTAACACATGAGCTCGTTTGCTTGTGTTAGAAAATAATATAGGATCAACCTTGATCCATTAATTGAGGATCATGTACAAAGCCTTCTTTTTGCTTACAAGTGTAAGACTTCATCATGTACCTCACAAGCTTGAGTTAGTTCTTATGTACACTTCTTCCTTCATCAATGAGGTCAATCTCTACATCCATCTTATGTAGTTTTTAACAAAAATCATAATGACAATAAACTTTTACTAGAAGTGTACTTGCCAAGATTTCCTTTTTGCAATCTTCTTCTCTCTTACTAAGGTAATCCTTTGCTTTTTACTTCTTTCCATCCTATCATACTTTGTTTTGGAAATCACCATTGACTTATTTTCAACATAGATAAAGGCATTCTTCCATCTTCTTGATATGTCTGCTCCCTCCGAGTCTAGATCTCATCTAGTACAATATCTCTCATCATGTATCCTTGTATCTAGGAGAGTCGTCTTGTCATATATTTGCTTCATTTTTCCATTTTCTAACAAAGCTTTCATTATGTATTTGCAATCCTTACTAGGAGACCAAGGACGAATAATCACAACTAATCAAATAATTTGAGGACAAGAGACTAACTACAAGTAAAAATAATAGTAGTGAAAATCATAGAAAAGATATATAAAACACTTATCTTTTGAGAAGATTTCATATCCCTCTTGATATTTACTCTTCTTGCATCCATTTGCAACTTTTTCAGCTTTATCCTTGTCATCGTCCTGATGCCATTCTTTTCTTGCTAAAACTAGGGTTTCTACTTTCAGCAGAAACGTCCAATCCCAAGGTTTTGTTCTTAAACCCTAGGCTTCTTTTCTAGGTCCTTATTGCCTTGCTAGGGTTTTTTACTTGAATCCCTAGATCTACATAATCCTTAAAAAAATTAGTTTAGGGCTTACAAACCCTAATTATATAACACTGATCTTTGCATACCCAAATGTCTAAGGCTACAAAGTTGATCATTTCTTCAACTATTCTTGTAATGTATCTATCTTTACCATACCGAGTCATGAGAGACTTATCTTTATTCTTCAATCCTGAAGAATAACTCGACTTATTTTTCATTAAAGGATTACAATACTCACAAACTCGTCGGTAGTCCTTCAAATCATGAGAATTTACACTTTTTTGGGGTCATAACAAATCATCAAAAGTATTTGAAACCATAGAATCAAGTAAATCAACCTTTATCAGAGTTTCAAGAGCTTGACCAAGCTTCTTGAAATAAAGTTTCCATGCTTCTTTGTCATAATCCAAATCATCTTCTGCCCACTTGACAAAATACTTCCATACAATGACATGTTCAAGAATGACGTTCAAGGCAGCTAGAGAATCTGAATTTCCAATTTCAAGTCACAGTAATATTTAGAAAATTTATTTTATTCATTTCTCTTAATGGTCCTTTCAAGGCTTATCTAAATGCTATTGATGACTGAATTTACACAATATGGCATTGTCCTTTACTATAGTCTTGAATAAACTCTAATATAGTTTAAGCACTTAACTTTAGTCTTCGTAGTCAATGACCCTTGGACTGAGAAATCATTCTTCCATTTTTTTGAAATTCAAGTGAATGAATTCTCTAAAGGAAAATTGTACAACTCTATAACTGATGACTTGATATGATCTTATACGACTTCTTTATAATTACAATGATAACAAAAACTTATAGTGGTGATCTAACATCTAATGGCTTACTAGAAATTTTATCTCTTATACAACTTCGTCCTTATGAGACTGCTTTTTCAACTTAAGGAAGTTTCCAGAACTTATTAACTTTGTCAAATACATACCCGATCACTCAGGTCGGCTTCTTGTAATGTATTTCGTCCAAGTTTCATAATATTCTCTTACAAATAGAACAAAGATCCTTTGGAATTTCAAGCTGACATTTAAGAATTCAACTTCTTCAAAGATATAAAGAAGACTTTGGACACAAATTCCGAGACCAAGAATTTAATCTTTGTAATCAAGATGTACTTTAATAACAAGTTGCCTGTGATAATTCAGGCTCCCAAGATGGATTCTATGACCTTTTGGCCTCCTGCAATATGACAAATAATTTCAGACGTTCTATGATTTTCAACCCTTGTAACAGGCCCTGTACTAAGGCTTGGTTTGAGATTCAATTCGGATATTTTATTAAACTGTGACAATAGTAATCCTTCGGTCTACTAAAGTTTCTCCTAAGGTTTTCAAATAGAGAATTTGGTTCACTAAGGCTATTTCAACCTCTCAATTTTTTTTCCCTAATGTAATACATATATGGAGGTCTTAGACTAGAGACTAGGGAAATATACTTGTTCTTCTTTAATATTCAATTCATAAAGAGAGACTCCTTTAGACCTACTGAGATTCAAATTTGAGGAACCTTTGGTCTTGTAGAGATAGGATAGAGATTTTGGTTTCTCTGCGATATATATACTCATAGGTCTGATGCCTAGGATTTTTTACCTTCTTCAAGCATTTTGTTTATACCAACAAACTATAAACTTGAGGTCTCTTGGTCCTCCATGTAAGATGAAATATCATGGTCTTATTTCAACAACAAATCTTAAACTAGGTCATAGATTGAAACAAGAGACCACTTCTTTCTAGGATTCTCTTCTATCATAGCTCTTATACTTTTATTTATTTATTTTTAGATAGTTATCAAATCTAATAATTATTTCTTATGATTCTTTCTTATTCTACAATCATTATGCATGATAAAATAATTACACAAATATCTTCAACAATATGCCACAAAATCATAAAAGACAACGACACAAGAACACACTATTTTACCTTGGGAAAATCCACATGGGGAAAAACCCAACCTCCTGTTCAATAGAGAAATCTTCAATTCAACATAAATACATCTTAGTCAATAACTAGGTAAAACATGGTCCATGGTCCATCCTCCTAGTCAAGTCAATATGGTCCAAGAAACATGCTACGTTCTTTTCTTATAAATGTTGTTATGGTATCCCTCATAGATGACCTTCTTCACTACCTCGATTAGGCTCTTCGTTGGATGCCTTGGACTTTTCTACCTTAGATTTCCCTTCGTATCCCTCAGATAGATTCTTCACTGGCCTTAGATGTACTTTGCACGCCTCAGACTTCGTTCTAGCCTCAAATTAGGCTCTTCTTGCCTCAAACAGATGCGAGCTTCATTGTTGGCCTTGAGGGAGGACAAATTGCTTCTTATTTATAGGCTCTATTGGTCTGAATGGGTGCATCCGTCAATTGAGATGACTTGAAAATTTTAGGGGCCGACATGACTAGGAGGAGGCCAGCATCATCTATTTGGAGCCTAAAAATTGATTTTTTACAAATTTAAATTTCTTTTTTCAATTGACATGAAGAACATGTCTTCCAATATTTTTCTTTTGTTTCTAGCATGAAAAATATTCTTAGAAATACATTAATGACTCAAATATACATTATGAAGACCAACCATAGTTACAAAATTCAACAAAAATGATGACAAACATACCCATATTGTTTTTTTTTTTTTTTACAAGAACGATTATGGTTTTATATTAGATCTTTGGCATGAATGCCTCAAAATAGATTACAAGCTTTGGGGGCACTGTTGAGCCCCAAAGATGTCCTTCTTTTCCACCACATTTCACTTCATTTCCTTTGTCCCTCATCAATTACAGGCTTGAATGATCAATAGGATTGATTAGGATTACTTTAAGAATGTATATAATGACTAACTTGCTATGTTTTCATGATTTTGTTGTTGTAGTAATTTTTTACTAGACTCGGCTATAGAACGCAGTCATTCTGTAGCCAGTCGCCTATTCCGCAGCTATCTTCATGTTCACGCAGGTTCCAGGTGTCACCTCAAGGAAAAACGCATATGGTCGTATTCCACATCACTCCCCCATCATTTCTTGCTCTCCACGAAGTCTGAGCTCGAGTCTACAGGTGGTTATGCATGTGGGAAACCAAAACTAGGAGATAGACTTCTAATAGGACAAGGGCTGTACATATGTCCTTAATCATAGTATGAGACCACTACTAGAGTTCTAGTTTGATTTTAGTTGGGAAAGAAATTTATTCCTGTTTTATCTCAAAGACAGTTATGTAATTTTGTTATAAGTATGGCTCAGGAGACCGAGAGACGGCTAGCTAGATTTTGTTTTGTTGCTAGATCTTAGAAGACCGTAATACTCTGTTTTTTGAAGAATTTCTCCTTTAATGAAAGAAGCATCACTTTATTGCAAGAGCTGAGTCAATCTTGAGTAGATTTGCGTGCTAATCCGGTGGTAGAGGGCCCCTGCTACCTGAGAAGCTTTGTTCATATGGTTTAGATAAGTAACTTAGCCTTGTTTCATTCCTAGTTTAATCAATTTTCTGAACTTTGCGTTTTTATACTTACTTGCAGTGGATGCCACAGTCAGTAATATCCTTACAAACTATTCCAAAATACCACTAACATTGGATGAGATATAGCTGTAGTACTTTAGGAGTTAATTGCATTTTTTTTTCCGAAACTTTATGTTTTATGCTCATTTGCATTGAATGATACAGCCAGACTTGTTTTTACAAACTATTCCAAAATATCACTCATACTGAACGAGATAGGGCTGTAGTATTTCATAGAATTAGTTGCATTTTAGTTCAGTTGAAATACTCCGGAGGTAGATGTCACTCTAGTTTAATTCTGTCACTATATTTCAAGTTTGATAATGGCACTCTAGTTCAACTCTATTCACTGTATTTCAAGTTAGGTTAATGGCATTCTAGTTTAGTTGTGGTCATTGTGTTTCAAGTTTGATCAATTGCATTCTAGTTCAGTGTTATCCATTGTTCTTTAAGTTGTATTAACTGTCAAAATTAGACTTCACGGCCTTCATTGTTTACAAACTACTCTTGTTCTAACTTTCTATTAATGCATCATCATATGGACAGGAATTAGTAATATTAGTTTAAGGCCTTGATTGTTCTGCAATCTTTTGCAATTTCACAAATAAGCCTTTTCCCAAAAACTATTCTAGAAAATCTCTAACTTTCGAATGAGGCTTAGTAGTGACAAGTTGAGCTGCAGAATGGATTAATCTTAGCATTACAAGTTAATTCAAAGTAGAAATCTTATTGTGCTACAAATAATCTTTCCCAATTGTGTTCCAATAAACCTCTAGCCATGGATGAGATTCTTTGTAATATTGTAAGATGATTGTTTACTTAGGAGAACCTCATTTGCACTAAACTTGTCCTTTTCTCAAGCTATTCCAAAATATTTCTAATGAATGAATTGGATGAGTTCATGTTATGAGTTATTGAGTTCATGTTGTGATTTATTTCCTTGCTATGAGTCATTATCAAGCTTTGCATTTTATGTTCTTTAGTGCCACACACAGTTTAGAATAGGTTTTGCTCTGTTTTAGTGTAACCATCCACTTCTCTTTACCAACACTTGGTTCTTTTCCTTTTTAACATAAAACCATAAAACCAAAAACATCAAAAAAACACTAAACACAACGTAGTGAGAAACAGATACCTAGGCACATATAGTGCACCTCACTTTAGCAGTTTACTAGCCCTGGTTGACAATTTATGACCTCAATTTAGGGACACTAAGTTGAGCACACAGGCACTTCCCAATTTTTCTTACCTGTCGTGATGTCTATGGCGCTATAATTAATATGCCAGTGCTTCTCACAACTATTTGTCACTTCAATCTCCAATATTTTCCCTAACTTGTAGATACAAACAAACTGTTGTAGTAAAATGCAGTAAAACATGAGATAAGAAATTAAGGAATGGGAGCCCATTCATCTTCCCTGTCACTTATAAGAGTGTCGGCAGAAAGGAGAGCTGCTTTGTTGGATTCTATATCTACGTCCTTATTGTTCTCCCGTAGAACATGGAAGAAGTTCACCCTTTGTAGAGTTTTTGATATTGATTTGATTCGCTTCACCAATCTAGGAGCAAAGTTGTCCACTAAGGATTTTATGATGGATTGAGAGTCACCTATCACAATTACCTCTTTGATGCCAAGATTTTTTACTTGCACGAGGCCTTGGAGAAGAGCAGGCGCTTCAGCTTGAATGCTTGTGGAATGGTCCAAGCCCTAGGTGAAACTGTGATCAATTCTGCCCTCCAGATTCTTAATAACCCCACCAGCACCAGCTTTCCCAGGGTTGCCTTTTGCAGCCCCATCAAAGAACAAGGAGAATGTGGCTTGCTTATTGAGCCATTCTCATTGAGTCTAATTTGCCAATCTTCACTTATCTTATTTTTCCTTAGTTCCACAGAGATGTTAAATCCCATCATGGTGCCCCATTCCATATCCTGCTAACTTAGATTGGCTACTTCAAGGTGACCACACAAGATTTCTTTCAACTGGCTTTTAATCTTGACTATAACAATTTTTGCCATATGCTCTTTGTCTCTAAAAGTTCTACTATTCCTTTCAAGCCAAATTTGCCAACAATTTATTTTTTGAAGAGAGAGCCAAAAGGCTTTGAAGCTGTTGTTTTTAGGGAGCCCCCCGAGGTATTTGTGAATCCAATTGGAAAAATGATCCGGTATGAAACTTGGAAGAACGAAGCTATTGCCCCAAGGGGCCAGAGCCTCATGCCAAACTTCTACAGCAAATTTACAATCCAACAAAATATGGCAAACGTTCTCTTCGTTTTCACAGCACATCCGGCATCTTGAGGGACCTTGGAAACCTCTTTTTTTTAATCTATCATCTGTAAAGTTCCTATTACGGCACATAAGCCAGCAGAAGAAATCAATCTTAGGAATGGATTTAAGGTACCATAGCCCCTTCCAGGTCGTTGGGTTTGGAGGGACGTGGGGCACTTCCAAATATTTTGCATAACCTAGGGCAACAGAATAAGTGTCGAATTGGCCCCAGCCACGTTTGTCCAGTAGCCTTTCATGCAGTGGAGCCATGCCATGTAGAAGGGCAAGCAACGAATCGAAATATGTTTTCAATTCTGCAGGGATGTGAATGTCCTTCCATCCCGACCAACGACAGTCAACCAAAAGTGAAATGTCCCATAACGTGGATAGGCCTACGTTAGCCATCCAAATACGCAGAGGACGCAGAGAGGGAACGTCTGAAAAAAGGCAGGTTATGCATAATTTTGTCTTGCCAGAGATCGATTAATTTAACATTTCCGGGGATCCAATATGCTTGGGATTGAATCAGAGGAATGGCCTTTGAACAGAGTTTGGCCAATTGCGTGCCAGCGATAGGAAGAGGGTTGTCTAAGTAACGAATCCTATGTCCTATAAAATATTTGTGTCATAACGCTTTCTGTGCCCAGCCAGGCATGGGAACCATTATTCTCCAAACGATTTTTTCTCCCATTGCTATATTTTGAGCTCGGAGAGATTTAAAATTTAGACCACCTTCCAAGAGAGGTTTTGTTACATTGTCCCAGCTGACCAGAGGGATTTGATTTTCATTATGTTTGCCTCCTTTCCAAAAAAATCTTCGAATGAGCTCCTCCATCCTCTTGAGAATGCCGATGGGAGCCAACAAAACTGAGAATTTGAAAATAGGAAGGTTGTTGAGGACTGCTTTGATCAACACTGTCTTACCAGCAATATTAAGCTAGGAGAGTCCCCATGCCTAGATTCTAAGTTTGAATTTTTCGATCAGTGGGAGCCAATCTCTGCTGAAAGCAGATTTTTGAAAAATAGGAAGTCCCAAATACTTGAAGGAAGTCCAATTAGCTAAGCCTGCAAAATCCATGCATCTGGAAATAGCACTTAGGTTGCGGAACGAAATTTTCCAGCTATATATATGACACTTCCCTTTATTTAGTTTGCTGCTTGTGGTATCGCAGTAGTCATCTAGTACTTATTTAAATTTGGAGGCAGAATCAGAGAGGCTGCACCTAGAAACAATGTATCGTCAGCAAACAAAGCATGGTTAATATTTTTTACACCTCTTGCTATATTAAGTCCCAGAATTTCTTGATCAAGCAGCTTCTTGTTCAAATAAAAACTTAGCACAGATGCTTGGAAAACAAAGAGAAGGGGAGAGAGAGGACATCCATGATGAAGGCCTCTTGTAGCTTTGAAGAATCCCGCAGCACGCCCATTCACCAAGGGAGAAATCCAGGGCTCAGAGATACAAGCACGGATCCAGTTAATGAACTTAGCCCTAAATCCAAAATTTTGCAAAACCCCAAGAAGGAAGTTGTGCCTAACTCGATCAAAAGCATTAGCGAGATCAAGTTTAACCACCATTCCTTTTTCTTTACGCAGAATGCTTGAATGGATCACCTCTTGCACAAGAATGAAGTTGTCCACAATATGCCTGCCATGCACAAATCCACCTTGTTGAGATTCAACAAGATGATGAGCTTAGTGAAAAGAGTCGCCTTCACTAAGTGGGCCCGCAGGCTATTTTTGGCGCAAAGTCTATTTTTAGACATTTCGATCATATTCTATGAGTTGCAAGATGCTATTTGTGGATGGTTGGTCAAGTTGGAAAAATAGATGGACTTCTATTTTTAGACATATTGGGCGGAATCTATTTTTAGATTGCGAGTCTAAAAATAGATATGTCGAATATTATTAGCTCTTAATAATATTTAGACTCTAAACATTATCTTATTCTCTTGGAGCACTTCAGTTAAGTGCACAGATGTGGCACAGGAGCTGACAGAAGGAATTACGCTATTCCTGAGGGTTTAGTGGAACTATTGCATGGAGGACTTCAGTTAGAACTCATGTGACAGAGTTTGGTGGAGTTGTAAAAGTAGTTGGTGGAGTTGTGTTCAGTTTAACTCAGTTAGACACAATTGAGCTAGTTGTATCTAGTCTAACTGATTGATACACTAGTGAGAGTGGTGTGAATTAATTAACAATTAATTCACTAAATATTAACTCATTAATCAACTGAAGAATACATCAGTTAACTACAGTGCATGGACAGTTTCAGAGGAGACCAGTGGAGAGATAGGTGAAAGGGCAAGATGACTATCAGTTGTGACTATAGTGATGGATTGATTGCATCCAACACTCAGTAGAGATGCCAATGAGGATTTCGCAGTGCAAGCTAGGTGGATTCGAGTTCATTCAGAGCCATTCTTTAGCAGGGATTGCGCAGTAGAGGCAGGCTAGCATGTGGCAGAGATCGGTGCATGGATTTACTAGATTAGGGCCTGATTAGTGTGTAGCGATTGTATTGTACTGAGAGCTTGATATGATCATCTTTGTATGAGGATTGTTACATTATCTCTATGACATATATTATATACAGATAGTTGGGGTTTTTAGCTTTAGGCTTTCTCGTTAAAACACTGTGTTAATGTGTGTGAATTTTTATGGTTTCATGTGTGCTTTGCAATTGATTTAATTTCCGCATGTGATGATCAATGGTGGAATAGATTTTGTATTGTGCATGAAGTTAAAATAGTGTGTGATTAGGAGAATCTTGGATATATAACGCATTAGTTATATAATTTCTACATGGTATTGGAGCGATATTGATCATAGCAATTGGAATTATTGAAGCGGTTGAGTTTTGTGCTGGTGGAATTCAAATTTGCTGCAGTGTTTTCTTGGTGTCGAAGTTGAGATGTCTTTCAACGGATTGCGATTGGGGTATGCCCTTGAGGGCAGCTAAAATTATATTTCATGGAAGGACAGGATGGAGGTGGTGCTGGAGGATAATGGGTTGAAGGAGTTCATAGATGCAGAAATTCCAAAACCTGCTTCTAGCGATGCAGCCGCACTTGACGCATGGCAAAAGAAGACAACAAAATGTCGAAGAATTCTGTTGGAAGGTGTGAAGGATCACATAGTGTCCAGTCTTCATGGTAAAGCTTCTCCATTCTTGATGTGGAAATATTTGACAGACTTGTTCCAAAGCAAAAGCGACCAAAGGAAGCTGGCACTTAAAGACAAGCTCAAGAAAATAAAAATGGAGAAGGGTGAAAGTATACCCAAGTACCTCACGAAGTTTGTCCAGTGCAGGGATGAGCTGGGAAGTGTGGGGGTTACTGTAGATGAAGATGACTTGGTGAGCTTGGCTCTCCTTAGGCTTCTAAATAATTGGCATTCCTACGAGGACTTTGTCAATGGTCGAGAGAACCTGTCGGGATGGGAGCGACTTTGGTTGGATCTTGTGTAGGAGGAGATAAGGCAGAGTACCAGGGATGGATCTTCATCGAAGAATGAAGATGAAGAAAATTGCGCTTTGGCTGCCAAAGAAAGGAAAAGGAAGGGAAAGAAAAATCCTTCTCAATCAGGTGTGAAAGGCAAGAAGTAGGACTTGTCCAAGGTGAAGTGCTTTCACTGTCACCAACACAGACATTACACCACTAATTGTCCACAGAAGAAGAAAAATAAGCAGGTTGCTGGATTTGCAGCTGGAGAGGCCTTAGCCTCGCAGTTTGAGCTGGATTTTTCGTTGATCGCATGCTTGGTTTCAAGTGTGATGGGATCAGTGTGGTTTCTTGATAGTGGTGCATCTTTCCATATGACCGGAGACAAATATTTTTTTATTGGTCTGGATGAGAAGGATCTTGGAGTGCACATCGAGATGGGCGATGATGGTAGATACAGTGCGACTGGTATCGGGACCATTTCCTTTGAGAGGGAGTCTAGAAAACCTTTCATCTTGAAGGATGTCATGCATGTTCTAGGATTGAAGAAGAATATGATCTCTGTGGGGATGTTGGAAGACAAGGGATATGATGTTGTCTTTAGCGAGGGAAAGGCTTTCCTGCGCAGTAAGGCAACTGGTGAAACCTGGAGGATAGGGGTTCAAGTTAAGAACCTTTATCAATTGCAGGTAGATGGCTGCGTAGCAATGGTAGGCAAAGTAGAAGGAGTGGTGAGCCAGGATGAGGGCGAATTGTGGCACAGAAGATTGGGCCATCTTGACCATGGTGCTTTGAAAATTTTGCAGCAGATTTCTACCGAGCTTCCCAAGGGTACACTTGTGTAGTCAGATTAGTGCAAGGGATGTACTTTGGGAAAATTTGTGAAAGCCACCTTTCATGAGAAGGATAGTCGCACCACGACGATCCTTGAGATAATTCACACAGACGTGTGTGGACCTTTCTCAGTAGCTTCGACAGCAAAGCACAGGTATTATGTGATATTTGTTGATGAATTTTCTCGTAAGTGTTGGATCTTCTTCATGCAGAAGAAGAGCGAGAAATTCTCAAAGTTTTGTGAGTTTAAGGCACTGGTTGAGAAAGAGTCAGGGAAGCAAGTGAAGGCTCTTAGGAGCGATAATGGTGGTGAATTCATCTCTGGCGAATTCAAATACTTTTGTAGCGCAGAAGGAATTCGAAGAGAGCTCATAGCACTTCATAACCCACAGCAGAATGGGGTCGCGGACTGAAATAGAAAAATGATTGTGGGTGCTGCACGGGCGATGTTGCATGATCAGGGCCTTCCCATACACTTGTGGGCTGAAGCATGCAACACTACGATTTATGTGCAAAACCGTTGTCCTCATACAGTACTTGGCATGAGTACACCCGAAGAGGTGTTTTCTGGTAAGAAGCCTGATATTTCTCATTTGAAGATTTTTGGCTCACCTGTTTACATTCATGTGACAAAGGATGCCAGGAAGAATCTGGAGCCGACCGCAGAGGTTGGGATATTTGTGGGGTACACTGATACACCCCACAACTATCGTGTGTATTTTCCAGACAGTCGGAAGATTTTTGTGCGACGGGATATCAAATTTCATGAGGAGAAAGCCATGAAGTGTTCGCTTGAGAGGGAGCCACACTTGCATGTAGATGAGGAGCTATTAGTTCCTAAGGATGAGCCTCAAGATGTGGATCAGCCACAAGAGGAGGTTCATGGAGTGGAAGAAACCACTCATGCAGCGCCAAACATCAGAGGGCGGAAGCGCACTACAGAAGTTGAGCGACTGAATCTTGATGCAGCGCAGAATGTAGGAGCCCCTACATCACAACGCAGACAGAGACATTCACCTGACTGATTTACTAGATACATGGCTCTGATGAGAAAGTGTATCGTGATAGAATCATCTTCTTTCAAGGAAGCTGTGGAGGACCCTGCATGGGTAGATGCCATGGTGGAAGAGTATGATTCGATTGTTAGAAACAGTGCATGGGAGATTGTCCGAAGGCCGGAAGGGAAATCAGTGGTAGGTTCGAGATGGATCTACAAAGTGAAGCAAGCTACTGACGAGAGCGTCGAGAAGTACAAGGAAATATTTTTTTCCTGGGGCTTCTCACAGATTGAGGGGATCGACTATGAAGAAACCTTTGCACCTGTCGCAAGGTATTCTTCCATACGGACCATCCTTACTCTCTCAGCACAGATGGGTTGGCACACTCATCAGATGGATGTGAAGACGGTGTTCCTCAATGGAGTCATTGAGGAGGAGATGTACATAGAGCAGCTTGAAGGTTTTGAAATCTTCAGCAATGAGTCGCATGTGTGCAGGCTCAAAAGAGCGTTGTATGGGCTGAAACAAGCACCTCGTGCTTGGTACACACGGATAGACAGTTATTTCACCGGTCTTGGATTCACCAAGAGTGAGGCGGATCCGAACCTATACCAGATTATGGTGGAGGGTAAGTTGCTGATCATTGTACTTTATGTAGATGATTTGATACTGACAAGTGATGAACAGTTGATACTCTCATGCAAGGCTGATCTTGCAAAGGAGTTTGAGATGAAGGACTTGGGCCTCCTTCATTATTTCCTGGGATTGGAAATTTGGCAGCGGAAGGATGGATTGTTTGTGCCTCAAGGCAAGTATGCTCAGGAGATACTGGAGAAGTTCAGCATGCAAGGCTGCAAGCCTATCGACACTCTTCTTCCTGGTGGTTGGAGGAAAGAGGATGCTACATCGGCAGAGGTAGTGGATGCCACTGTTTACCGACAATTGGTTGGTTCGCTCATGTATCTAGTCAATACACAACAGGACATATGCTATGCTGTTAACCAGCTTTCACAAGTTATGGTTAAGCCTACCAAGCTCTTTTGGAAAGCAGGCAAGCATGTATTGAGATATCTCAGAGGCACATTGGGATATGGATTATGGTACAGACAGTCGGATGAGGTGAAGCTGCATGGCTTCACAGATGCAGATTGGGCAGGGAGCCCAACAGACAGAAAGAGAACATCTGGAGGGATTTTCAGTATCGGGTCTACAATAGTTTCTTGGCACAGCAGGAAATAGAGATCTGTGGCACTCAGTTCAGCGGAGGCCGAGTACATGGCAGCAAGTTTGGCTGCATGCGAGGCTATATGGATGAGGAAGATCCTGGTCAAGTTGTTCGGTTCACACTTAGATCCTACTGTGATATATTGTGATAATCAGAGTTGCATTAAACTCTCGGTTAATCCAGTATTTCATGATATATCTAAACATATTGACATCTGGTACCATCATATCAGAGATTGTGTGCAGCGGAAGATCATGTTACTATCTTACATTCCTACGGAGGATCAGGATGTTGATATTCTGACGAAGGCGCTCACCAAGAGAAAATTCGAATACCATGGAGACAGGATCGGGGTGGCAGATAATCCCTATCTTGTTGAGATTGCAAAAATATGATGAGCTTAGTGAAAATATTCGCCTGCACTAAGTGGGCCCGCAGGCTATTTTTGGTGCAAAGTCTATTTTTAGAGTATGTCTATTTTTAGACATGTCGATCATATTCTATGAGTTGCAAGATGCTATTTGTGGATGGTTGGTCAAGTTGGAAAAATAGATGGACTTCTATTTTTAGACATATTGGGCGGAATCTATTTTTAGATTGCAGTTCGAAAAATAGATATGTCGAATATTATTAGCTCTTAATAATATTTGGACTCTAAACATTATCTTATTCTCTTGGAGCACTTCAGTTAAGTGCATAGATGTGGCACATTAGCTGACAGAAGGAATTATGCTATTCTTGAGGGTTTAGTGGAGCTATTGCATGGAGGACTTCAGTTAGAACTCATGTGACAGAGTTTGGTGGAGTTGTAGAAGTAGTTGGTCGAGTTGTGTTCAGTTTAACTCAGTTAGACACAGTTGAGCTAGTTGTATCTAGTCTAACTGATTGATACACTAGTGAGAGTGGTGTGAATTAATTAATAATTAATTCACTAAATAATAACTCATTAATCAACTGAAGAATACATTACAGTGCATGGACAGTTTCAGTGGAGACCAGTGGAGAGATAGGTGAAAGGGCAAGATGACTATCAGTCGTGACTATAATGATGCATTGATTGTATCCAACACTCAGTGGAGATGCCAATGAGGATTGCGCAGTGCAAGCCAGGTGGATTTGAGTTCATTCAGAGCCATTCTTCAGCAGGGATTGCGCAGTAGAGGCAGGTTAGCAGGTGGAAAAGATCAGTGCATGGATTTGCTAGATCGGGCTTGATTAGCGTGTAGCGATTGTATTGTACTGAGAGCTTGATATGATCAGCTTTGTATGAGGATTGTTACATGATCTCTATGACATATATTATATACAGATAGTTGGGTTTTTTAGCTTCAAGCTTTCCCGTAAAATCATTGTGTTAATGTGTGTGAATTTTTATGGTTTCATGTGTGCTTTGCAATTGATTTAATTTCCGCATGTGATGATCAATGGTGGAATAGATTTTGTATTGTGCATGAAGTTAAAATAGTGTGTGATCAGGAGAATCTTGGATATATAATGCATTATTTATATAATTTCTACACACCTTGATTTTCCGAAATAATTTTTGGAAGGATACCTTTCAACCTGTTTTCTATCACCTTGGTTATAATTTTGTATCCAATGTTGCATAACGAAATAGGTCTAAATCTGTTAAAGACATTAGCTCCCTTTTCCTTCGGTATGAGGGCGAGGAAAGCAGAGTTTGTGCTGCCCCCAACTTTTTGGCAAGCTTGAGATTTCAGAACCATTTTGTGCAGAGCCTTTTCCACTATATGCCAACAAGATTGAAGAAATCTTGTTGTGAATCCATTAGGTCCAGGGGTTTTGTTAGGATCCATATCAAAGAGGGCAACCTTTATTTCTTCTCTAGAAACCTTTGCCTCCAAGGACTAATTCATCTTAGAGGTAACCTCTGTGGGAACCACATCCAAAAATTTAGAATATTGATTCCCCATGCCTTCTTCATTGTACAGACTTTTAAAATGGATGAAGTCAGCTCTTTTAATACTCATGAAGTCCTTATGAGTAGTGGACTCCTCCTTGATTTCTGAAATGGAATTGAAGCTTCTTCTCGCATGGGCTTGCTTGTGGAAAAAAGATGTATTTCTATCTCCCGCCTTTAGCCAAAGACTGCGAGATTTTTGCCTCCAAAATTCTTCCTCCGCCAAATAGGCCTTATGGAACTTTTGTTGAAGATCAGTATCCCTATCAAGGACTTCTTTAGTAATGGAAACATCTTCCATTTGATGATGGTGGGTCTCAAGGCTGGCTTGAGCATGTTTCCTTTCTATTGCCGGATTGGGGAGGGTTTTGGCCCAACATTTTAACTCTTCTTTCAATCTTCTGAGCTTTTACTCCCAAACAAAGAAGGGCGAGCCATTTACAGGGCAGTCCCAACTTTCCTTGACTCTCTCCATGAAGTTCGGGTTTTAATCCATAGAGGGCTAAATCTAAAAGGAATAGGACCCAGGTCCTTTTGGGTTGACAACTCAAGCATGATTGGCTTATGATCAGAGACGCTGCAAGGGAGGATTTGCATTCTAGTCTCTAGTCCTAGAAGCAGAAATGAACTTTGAACAAGAAATCTGTCTAATATAGTAGCAATATGACCTGGACCAATTATTTTATTTGACCAAGTGAACTTACCTTTTAAGGGTTTGATGTCGAGTAGATCCCAATCTTGCATGAGATCCTCCACCCATTCCCTTGCCAGATCTCTCATTATGCTGCCTCCTCTCTTCTCAGCCATAAGCAAGGTGAGATTGAAGTCGCTAGCTATGATGGTGTTTTCCAGATTCTCTATGTCTGCCAGATTTCTGATAGAATCCCAACAGGACTTCTTGTCTCCTGCATTAACCGGGACATATACATTGAAAAGGCTAATTGCCTCCTTTGTTTCGATATGCTGGAGTTTCAGATACAACTAGTGAGTGTTTAGGATCTTAGTGACCAACAAGTATTTTCTTGTGTTCCATAGCGTGCCTGGTCCGCCTGATGCTCCTCAAGTAGAAAAGACCTGGCCTTTACCTTTATTCCAAAATTTCTTACTTGTTTGGAGGAAGACTTTGTCCTCCATTTTTGTCTCCTGGACTAGAAGAAAGTCTGGGGTTTCTATCCGAAGCATGCTTCTCATGGCTTCTTCTTTCACTTTACTTCCCAAGCCTCTGCAGTTCTAGGAGACTACCTTCATCACTTACTTTTCTGGAAGTGGTGAGCTCCCTTAGAGCCCTGTGTTTGATTTCTTGTCATCTTGGGTGTTTTTGCCAATAGTTTCTCAAGAGTTGGTTGAGTACCTTGAAGTTTGTCTTTATATGTTTCTTGTTCTCTCTTTTACCGGGCAGGGATTCGACCTCTTGTCGATCTTCTAGTCGAGATTTGTGATTCCCCTATTTCTCCTTCCTCCTCAGATTCCTCTGAGGCTTGTTCCTCATCTTCAACTTCTGCATGTTTTTCTTTGGATCTTTCTAAAGCGCTTTCACCCTGTTTCGATCCTGAGGGTGTCCCTTTGTCCGAAGTCCCTTTATTTTGCATCTTGATCTCCTGAACCTCTACTGAATCTGAACTGAGAGGCCCAAATTTATTTACTTACCCTTTAGGATTAGGGTTTTGCTGATCAGAAGCAAGCCGAGGCCCTTTTCCATTTGAAACCCCAGCAGCTTTTCAGTTTTTACTGCTCTTTGACCGCTTAACCTGGTTCCAACCCTCCTCTTTTTCTTTCTCCGCCTCACCACTGTTCAAACAGCCTTTGGCGAAGTGACCATATACATGGAATTTTCGACATTTGAAGGGAAGCTACTCATAGTCGAGCTTTTGCACATGAGACCAACTTCCTACATTGATTTTTATTGCCTCAGGCAGTCCCACCTCTAGATCAAACTCGACACACATTCGAGCACAATTGTACTAGTCTTTGTTATTTGCTCGATCAATAAACTTTCCCAAAGCATTGCCTATATGTTTCAATGAGTCTCGGTTCCAGCAATGCATAGGCAGGTTTGACAGCCTTACCTAGACTGGAACAACCGTTGGGATATCTACAGCTGGGTCGAAGTCTGACGTCCACTTGTTGAGATACAGCCCCTGAGGGCCCATGAAATAAGGGCCATTCCTAAAGATCAGATCTTTATCCTCTTTTGTGTTGAATTCAAACAGAAAGTATCCCCCGCCTAGAAAGTAAGAGGTAACACTGTTCTTGATCAGAGGAACCTAGTTTTTCACATCCTAGGTCTCTGTTGTTTTGGGAGAGGGCCAAAGACCTGTGAACTATCCTACAAGGGCACGATCTGCCAAAGAAAGGGCCACCTGGATCGGCCCCTCAGGAGGCAGAGAGATATTTTGGATGTCATCAAGTTTTTTCACAAACTTAGCCACTTCATTTGTCTTCTTCTTCGGGAGCGAGGCTAGCAGAGATTTGAAGGCTTCATTAGAAGTAGGTAGCGGCGGAGGCGGAGGAGGCTAGGGCGAACCCATATCCTCCATGGCTGGAGATCCTTAGACCAGATCATGGTCAGTGCAGCCAGCAGAGCATGCCGAAGCTGCACACGCAGAACTAAAATTGATTTTAATATTCTCAATCTTTTTTAATACCCATATTGTTTTAATACAATCCGAAAAATTCATAAAAACTTCATAATATATTAAGAAAAAAAGGTAAAATGAAGAAATCGCAAATTATCTAATAACCAAAATTTAAAATGTCTACCTGCCTCAAATTTTGTAAGTATAGAGTGTGTCAAAAAGAAAAAAGAATTATTGAGTCAAATATGTGATGGAAACCATATGGTTGTTATTTTTAATCTCCCTATGGGAGACTTTGATATCATTGTGCTTTTTATCTTTAATCTCCTTATGGGAGGCTTTAATATCATTGTGACGTTTAGGTACTTTACTGAGTAACTTTCGAGGAGGCATGCTACCTTATTGACAATATAAACTAGCAGATGTTCAGTGACATAGAGGCTCAATTCCAATTTTGTTTACTTCATCTGTAACATGGCAATTTCACTCATTAACCCTAACTCCCACTCCTATAGAGGTAAGATGTGCTTCCTTGGCTCCACGCATATGCAATATTTGGCTATATTGACCTCTTTACGCTTGAATTCCATCTCCAATTTCCATTTATCTCTTAGTTTAGTGGCCAAGGATAGACTTGCCTTAAACCTTGATATCTCTTTATACATCTTCAAAGGTAATTCCTAACCTCATGAATGTCTCCCTCAATTTCCACACAACAATCATAGTGATCCATCCTTACAATAAGCATTAAGAATATTAGAAAATCCTTTCTCTCACCTTTGTTTCGAGAGGAATTCCCTGAGGCACACAGGAGACAACTCAATTGGCGATCACTGTGTTATGAAGTATTATGTAAACCATGAGATTCAAGGTTCAAATATCCCATGGTTAAAGCCAAGAAAAAAAAGAGAGGAACTCCCCGAAACAAAGAGGAGTGGTTCTAGACAAAGAAAAACCCAACAAAACAACAAATAGAGACGGAAATGCCTAAATGAACTAACACATTCTACATTGATTGCCATTAATCTTTGGATTCAAGAAGTAAGAAATGACCACTTTCCCTTCTTCCCTTGCATGAATCAAGGTGAATGTCTCATCACACAATGAATGCTAAATATCAACATATCTAGAAGCAACAAAGATTATGTGATTATAACGTGTCTACATATCATAGAGAAATATTATAACATAAGAGAGGAGCCACATGGCCCCTTTCATTACTTTGATAATGACATGTAGTTAAGTGACAAGGAGATGCAACCTCTACCTCTAGTACCATTCCTCCTTCCATTGCTTTATTTTCATTTCACTAACCAACAAGTTTAAATGATCCCTAATTTGGAAGAAATAAACCTCATTGAAATCCATTAAATGTGATAAATTCACGGCACTATATAAGCATGGCCTTAAGAAGATAAGTATTTCTTCTACATGAGACCCGAGTGATTATAAAAGAGTTTTTAAAAATGACAATATTGAACATAGTTATAGATCAAATGGGAAAATTACCTGGTATCCGTTTTTTTGAGGTAGCAAAAAAAGCACTCGATTTTGAAAAGTGGTGATACAGAATCACCTTCTTTTTTTAGCATAGTTTTGGCACTTTCAATTTTCTTATGGCTTTTTTTTTTTAAATGTTATGATTTTCATGTCAATTTTGAAAAGTGGTGATGTAGAATAACCTGTTTTTTATGGAGCATATTTTTGGAACTTTAAATTTTCTTTGATTTTTTTTTTTAAATGTCACGTCGATTTAGAAAAATGGTGAGTTTTTTTGTACTTTAATTTTTTTTTATTTATCAAGTATGAACATTTGTTTTAAAATGTTAGTGATTTTCATGCTAATTTTGAAAAGTGTTAGATGCATCATCAATCCTTTTTGTTTAGAGTGGTGATTTTCACTTTGGTGATTAAAAAAAAAAAAAAAACAAAACAAAACAAAACTTTAAAAAAAAAATCAAATATAAAAAAATATGAAAATAAACTAATAAAAGTGTAAAAAAATACAAAAATAACTTGTCAAAATAAAAAAATTCAAAAAAAAAAAATCAAAAATTCAAAAAAGGACAAAAAAAACTCAAAAAATAAACTTAAAAAAGAAAAAATTAAAAACACTCGTAATTTAAAGAAAAAAATAAAAATTAACCCAAGCAAATAAAAATTTAGTGAAAAAAAGAAAGAAAGAAAAAACACCATTAATAAAATAAAATAATTAAAATTAAAAATAATTAAAATACAAAAAGACAAATTAATTACAAATTGGAAATTTAAATAAAAAATATATATATATAAAATTTAAAAATAACATTAAAATAAAAATTTTAAAACAATAAAAATTTAAATTAATATTGAAAGAATTAAAAAACATAATTAGTTTTTTTTTTAATTAAAAAAAATTAAAAAATTTCAAAAAAATTAAAAATAATAAAAACACATATATTTTTAAATTAAAATTTAAAAAATAAATAAAATAAATAAAAATAAATAAATTTAAAAATATAAATTAAATTAAAAAAATAAAAAGATTTTAAAAATTAAAAATTAAAAATAATAATATATATGTATATATATGATGGTGGTGGTAGTTAACGTCCATTGAGACCAATTTTTAGTCTATCGGACCTAAAGAAAAGGGTTATTTAATTTGATTTAAGATTTTATTCCTATGCTCAAAAAGCTTGGAGAGAAGCCTCCTGATCTCACTATAATTTTGACATCTTAAAAGGCTAGGAAGGTCAGTATTGCAACAAAGATTATGAAATTGAGCTCTAATGTGGTTGTACGCAGGGCACTCTAAGAGGAAGTGATTTTCATCCTCGATGTTCATATTTGTTGGAAATGTTGTCATTGATGGCAAAGGAACACAAAGGAGCAGCACCTTAACCAGCAATAAGGAAAAGGAGATGACAAAGGAGGAGCACTTGAAACATCAACCAAGGAGCAGAGAAAGCATAAGAAGAGGTAGCAAGGCAGCAAAAGAAGCAAGACAAATAAGGAACTGAGGCAGCAGACAAAGCATAGACAATGAATAGAAGCAGAGGCAGCGTAATGTACAAAAGATTTGAACTTAAGAAATGTAGTGCAAAGAAGGCAACAGATGCAGAGATAGGCAAAGAACAGAGGTACAGCAAAGGCAGAGGCAGAGGCAGCAAAGAGAAGCAGAGACAGGACCATTTGAAGAAGCAAGGAGCAGCATTGGACAAGAAGAAGAGATAGAAAAAGAGAGATAGCAGAGACAAGCAATGGAGGCAGCAAAGAAGCAAATGAAGGCAGAGGAAGCGAATATAATAAAGGCAGAACCGTTATCTCAGCAGTAGAGGTAGAGGCAGAGAGACAGAAGCAGCAGAGGCAGAGGCAGAGGCAGAGCAGTTATAAAATTCCAAGAATCATACCCCAAGCCGGGCATTACGCATATAATGCAAAACCAAATTCCGGGAATCGCACACTCCAACCGGCGTTATATATTTAACATAATTCATAAACATTATTCCAGGAATCGCATGACCCATTGGCAATATATACATATTTATCTGTTATATATATGTGTGAATCACATCATATAAACAATAGTCAAGGCATATACATTAAGATATTTAAGCAGAGCATGTAATGTAAAGTGGGACCCCTCCCCAATTGCAATCAGAGATCACAAGAGCAGCGTAATATGTAACCCACAAGAAATCGCGATTGCGATGAGAATCCGGACCCGACGGGTCTATAAACCGCAATTGATAAGTCTTGCAACTCAAAATTGCGATTGCGATCAATCGCAATCGGAAATCGCAAGGGGAGCAGAACATCAAAATATAAGAGTTGCAATTGCGATTGGAAGCCCGGACCCGATGGGCTTATAAACTTTGATTAATAAAATTTGAGTCCCAATCGCATCGATATTAGTCAATCGCATCGGCAAAGAATAGTGAACAGTGACTCAATCGCATCGGAGTATTTGAAGTTGCGATTGCGATCAATCGCAATCGGAGCAGGAGCGATCAATCAGAATCAAAAATCGCTGGAGGATTAGTATATTGCATCGGAAAATGCGTCAGGTGGGCCCAAAAGGGCATTCGTTAAGTATTAACAAGATTATTCATTGATTATAGTAGAAGCGGCAGTTTGTTTGTTAAAACCTTATATAAGGACGCCGAGAGTCGATTTAAGATTGTATTAAAAGAAGCTGTTATATATATAAAAGGCGATTGTATGTATATGCCTCAGCTTAACGGGAGGGCGATTGTTAATATACAATGATTGTGATCTATGTTCGTTCCGCTTGCAGAACTTCCACATCAACAAGACACTCGTGGCATGAAAAGGGTTGGAATTGCCCTGATTTAAAAGTCAGCAATTGCATTTTATTTATTTAAAAGGCACAGTTACACGTATGCAGCAGTTACACCCCCACAGAGGACAGAAAAGAAAACAGAGCCGAAAGGAGATAAAACACAGTCACAGAAAAGACAAAGATAGCCAAAGAAAAGACAAATGCGTACCAATTCAAAAGACTAAATGAGTTGAGCTGGAGTTCACATTGTAATTCGAATGTAAATGTTTTAATTGTTTTTATTGTTTGTGATGCATTGGCAAGTCTCCGAGAGAGAACAAATTCCCACTGTAATGTTAAATTGATACCTACAGTTATATTTTCTGAATAAGTAGATAAAAGGATTGAGAAGGCAGAAGGCAAAGAGACATGACTGTCCATTTCGAATTCCAAGTAGAATACAAACAACCATGAAGCTAGTTTGTATAAAATAGGATAATACCCAAGGGGAGAGTGTTTACGGAAAAAGAGTGAGAGAAGAAGAGAGTGTGCAGCAGAATTAAAGAGAGTTGAAGAGAATAAGAAAGCTGCAAGAAGAATGTGAATAAGGAGGAGCTGAGCAAAGAAGAAGAAGAGGCTGAGCAGAGATGATGCACGTCTGATATAAGAGTTGATGAACAGCAGAGAAGAAGGTACATAACAGAGCTGATATCCAAGGTAAATCAGCAAGTGTTTTTCTTTTGAAAGAGTAAGGAAGTTGGAGCTTCCCTATCAAGTTGTAGCTTGATAGATGTCAGTTGTAGCTGACTGAGGTAGGAGCCTCCTATAGGTTGGTGCCTGCAAAAAATAGATGGGAGTTGGTGCTTCCACATCAAGTTGTAGCTTGATAAAATGTCAGTTGTAGCTGACTGAGGTTGGAGCCTCCTGTAGGTTGGTGCCTGCAGAAAATTGATGGGAGTTGGAGCTTCCTTGCAAGTTGTAGCTTGCAGAATTGAGGATAGAGCCTCCTGTAGGTTGGTGCCTGCAGAAAACGGTGGTGAGAGGGAGTTGGAGCTTGCCTTTGCATCACAACAATAATAAGATGTGGTTTTCTCCCTTTATGGGTTTCCACTTATATCTGGTGTCTCTGTGCATGATGTTTATGTGTTGATATGATTTATATAATCTTCTTAATACTTGTTGCTCACATATTAAGACTGTTGTTACATTAACAAATCTGTTTGATACTTGCTTCTCACTAATAAAGATTGCTCACATATTAAAGTTGATCATGAAGTGAAGGTGTAAATAAATTTTGAGAGAAAAGTTTTAAAAGTCCATGTATGTGTTAAACTGATTCACCCCCCCCCTCTCAGTTTAACTAAGGGTTCAACAATTGGTATCATAGCTAGTTCCTTTGGTGTAAGCTTAATAGCTTGAAGGAGATCTGGTTAAGTCATGGACTATCAAAATGTATCTGTGTTAAATACAACAAACTTTCCTGAATGGAGAGATAAGGTTAAAACAGGATTATTGGCTTATGAACCTGAAGTATGGAAGCTTGTATGTGATGGTTATTGCACAGACTCCCCCATGGTGAAAGAACAACAGAGGAATTCCAAGGCAAAATGTGTGATATATGACAGTCTTCATAACAAGGACCTTGAGTTGATAATGGATCTAGACTCTGCAAAAGAAATCTGGGACAGATTGCAATTCATCCATGGAGTAGACACCGAGGATTGCATTGTCAAGAAGGAGAAGAGAATCAAGAAGAAGAAAAATTCATGTCAAAAGGAAGATGTTCAATCAAATGAGGTACCTGCTAGTGTGAATGGTAGTAAGAGTCATAAAGAAATTGCAGATGAAGAAAAAGCCAAACTTGACACAGCTCTGACTGAAATAGAAAAATTGAAGAATGAAAACAAAGACCTTAAGAGATTGGTATAAATATGTGATGAGAAAGAATATGAAGACAGGAAAGAAATTATTTGCCTGAAGACACAGATTGAAGAGGCAAAGAAAGTAGAAGACACTCTGCTGCAACAAATGAGAGAGGAAAATCAGGAATGTGAAAGATTGGAAGAAGAAGTAGTGAGCCTAAGAAAGAACTTAGAAAAAACCAAAAGAAAACTATTAATGAATACACCTCTAATGAAAGGCTCTGGACAGTTGGATCAGATTCTAAATGCACAAAGGTCACCTCTCATAAAGGCTGGGATAGGATATGAAGGAGAAACTAGTAAGCCCAAGGTAGAAGATAACAAGAAAATCATCTTTGTGAAGGCTGTAAAAGCTATAAAGAATAGTGAAACAACTCAGCAAATTCCTACAGAAGCAGAAGCCAACAAGAACATGAGTTGCAGAGAAACAGATAGAATCAAGCAGCAACATGAAAGAATAGAGAATGAGAAGATGAAACAATTAACTGCTAAAGGCTCATATGCTCCTAAGGATGAATTGAACAAATTCGGAAGATGTCAAAGGAGGTTCCTCCCTCCTATGAAAAATAGCACATGTTTCTCTTGTCATAAACCAGGACATAATGCAGCATATTGTAAGACAAAGCCAATCCAGTCCAACCAGCAAAGGATGCAGCAAAAGAGAAGAACCCCTCAAGCAAGCATATGGAAAAGACAATCCTTCACCAGGTACACAAATTATTTCCATGGCTACTGTTATGCATGCAATAATTTTGGACATAAATCTGTTGAATGTAAAATGTATTCAAGAAGGGGAACAAAGCATTATACATCAGCTCAAATGCACATTGGTCAAATAAGATGTTATGTATGCCTCAAACTTGGTAACAAAGCAAAAGATTGTAATCTGCCATATACATTAAAGAAATCTAGACATATGATGGAATCAAAACAGATCAATCAAAACTATGAATCAAAAGGAAGAGCAGTCATTATGAAGAACCCCAATAAAGTATGGAAAGAAAAGAGAAAAGGGGAGCCTATTATCTCCATAACATAATGAATCTAGCATAGTCTCAGGGGGAGCTGCTCTGGGAAACAAAGCAAATATCTAACCAGTTACAAATATGAAGCAACATCCCAGGGGGAGAGCAGTTCATATATAGACCCCATGAAAGTAGTCTAAGAAGAGCTCCATGTAATGAGAACAACTATGAGATCAGGAAGAAAAATGAATTAGAGACAGATCAGTGGAGTTGAAAAGGCCTGAAGGAGTGTAATACAGAGGTTTATTCATGAATTAGGGGTGTAATACAGTTTGCAGATGAATTATTGAGCAATTATTGAGCATAGACTTTGATTGAAGACTAAAACCCTGTGGTAAAGACTTAAACTGCTTGGGGATGAGTTGGAGCATTGTCTAAATGGCAGAAGAGGACTGGAGAGGGAACCCGAGAGCTGCAAAGAGACAGAGAACCTCTTCAGTAACAGTATAGGAGGATAATGGCCATCGAGTTGAATATCTGGCCGGTTATGAATTATAATAATTGTGAATAAGTTCCATGTATAGATTTATGTATTCTTGGTCGGATCATATGAGGAAATTATCTCAGTGAAGCTGTGCATTTGTCGTCTAAACCCTGTGTGAGGAATACCTTGCGTATTGTGCATTTATTGATTATTCCCTGCAATTATGTATAGTGCGAATCTCTGTATATGAGACATTGAATTAATATTATTGTGTAATGGTCAAATTAACTCCGTATGAACACATGAGCTCTTGAGGAGTGGTTGTGTGCACTCTACATAAGGAAGTGGCAGAACTCTGAGTCAGAGTATAAAAGAACTCTTTAATGTATAATGGGTGGAATATGAGGTTAAAGGAGGAGAATAGAACCCGGAGTAAAAGTGTCGGGCCAGAACCTGGAGCGTAGGAGGAAGTGGAACCACGACCAGATGAACAGTGAACGCGGATTGCCGAAAACCACCCTGCCATTTCGCACCACTTTTCCGGAGCAGGTGGTATTTTCTGAATTGGAGTGATTCCATACAGGAATCGACACGTGGCAAGGGACCCATTTCAAAACCGCCCTTTAAAGTGCGCCTTCGTGCAATATACATTGACTGAAGACATCGAGCGAAATCGATACACACCGTTGACCTGGAGGCTCGATATCCGACGGCGATCATTCGCAAAACTTGCTCGAAGTTTAACTAAGGTGTGCGGAGGTTAAGCCAGGTACGGATGCGTTCGTTTGATTGAATTGCGGGCCCCGACGGAGTCATATATATATATGAATGTGGTTTATTAATGTTATTCGACACTTTATGAGGTCCGAGGGAATATATACGAAAATATTTCATATAATATGAACAGAGAATGTAGACAGGTAGCCTGAGAATAGAAATAAGACAGTGAACAGGTGAATAAACACAAGGATAAAGTATGGGTCTGACAGAGATACACAAGGATTACAGGTTTGACAGGAATAAGTATAGGGAAAAAGGTGAATTGAATTTGTAATATGAGCTTCAACCATTAAGTTTAAAACTCATATATGTACAGAGAATGCAAGCAGGTAGCCCGAGAACAAAGATGGTAATAAACAAACATGCCCAGATTCATATGCATTTGAGAATAAACCTGAAAAGCAGTTATATATGTAGCTGGTGCACACAAGTACAGTGAACAGATGAATAGACACAGAGGTGAACCAAGATATATAGAACAGTTGAATTGTATGTAAAGCAGCAATGGTTCTAGAGCAGTCCTAGAAAAGAAAATGTTATGACTTCCTCTGAACATCATGACAGAAAAATCAAAAGATTAATGAGACCAAGATCAGATTCAGTATATTGATGATTGTTGTTGAAAACAGTGGAGAGCTCAATAACAGATGTCTTAATTATGGGTAAATGTGCAAGCTGAAGTGAAACCTCTGCATGGTTTACCAAAGTAATATAAATTGGTGTTTAGGTACAAGCAGCATGCTTATCAACAGATTACCAAGAATTATCAGCAGAGCAACAGTATGATACAGGTCCACAGGATCAAAGAACTATGGCAAAAGAACCTCAAGGCCCCTTTCTTAAGGTCAGTTACAAAACAGTATGAAGGCTGTTTGCTGAGTTTTCAATCAAACATCTTGAATATGCTTCTGGGGAAGATCATCCTGATAGAACAGTCAAAATATCTGAAGTATGAAGGACTATTTGATCAGTAAAGAGAAATTGATCGTTGACATACATACCCCTTATGACATAATTGAATTGCATGGCTGATAATTGAGATCGACCAATACATTGAATGCATCCTACCTCAAGGTTTTGTTGTGAAAGTACTTTATGCAAGCAGTAAAGGCATTTGATCTCTTAGATCAAATTTTGGTTAAATCATTGATCACATCTATAACAAGAACCTTCAACTATTAAGGATAATATCAACATCCTAGGTCATATCTTTACCAACAGGCAGGAAAGGTGTACCGCAAAAATAAAGGATATATTGGCTTCATCACAATTGAACAAGTGTGGTACTGCAGATGTCTATTGCAGAAGAAGACTTATTCCATATACAATCTTCCTCAATAGAAAGGTATTGGCGCACTACATCAGATATAGACTGAAGTATAGCTGAAGCAAGCCTGATATGTCACTTGGAGCATTCACAATATTTAATTCTTGATCCAATATTGCATCTCTTATTATACAAGTCCGATTAAATATAGCTGTCATCACTTACTCTCTATACAAGTGCAAGGAGTCTATGCTTTGGAATGATATCGACTTAATGTGTATTTACAAGTTCAAATATTCTCAAAAGTGTTCTCTCAACAACCCTTATGCACCAGTTTGGAGCAGCAAGGTACACAGTCAGAAGAAGAAGGCCTAAACACATCTCAGAAAGAAGAAATGCAAAGAAAGAATCAACACTGAGAAATGTGCAACCCTTTGCCATTGATGTCAAAGGGGGAGGAATAGCAAGAAATAGAAGAAAAATTCTTCTAAAAGAAGCTAGACAAAGGAAGATCTGGAGGAAGCATTGGATTATCGGTGGATGTGTTGCCATCAATGCCAAAGGGGGAGACTGTTGGAAATGTTGTCATTGATGGCAAAGGAACACAAAGGAGCAGCACCTGAACTAGCAATAAGGCAAAGGAGATGACAAAGGAGGAGCACTTGAAACATCAGCCAAGGAGTAGAGAAAGCATAAGAAGAGGTAGCAAGGCAGCAAAAGAAGCAAGACAAATAAGGAACTGAGGCAACAGACAAAGCAGAGACAGTGAATAGAAGCAGAGGCAACGTAATGTACAAAAGAGTTGAACTTAAGAAATGTAGTGCAAAGAAGGCAACAGATGCAGAGATAGGCAAAGAACAGAGGTACAGCAAAGGCAGAGGCAGAGGTAGCAAAGAGAAGCACAGACAGGACCATTTGAAGAAGCAAGGAGCAGCATTAGACAAGAAGAAGAGATAGAAACAGAGAGATAGTAGAGATAGGCAATGGAGGCAGCAAAGAAACAAATGAAGGCAGAGGAAGCGAATATAATAGAGGCAGAACCGTTATCTCAGCAGTAGAGGTAGAGGCAGAGCGACAGAAGCAGCAGATGCAGAGGCAGAGGCAGAGCAGTTATAAAATTCCGAGAAACATACCCCAAGCCGGGCATTACGCATATAATGCAAAACCAAATTCCGGGAATCGCACACTCCAACCGGCCTTATATATTTAACATAATTCATAAACATTATTCCAGGAATCGCATGACCCATTGGCAATATATACATATTTATCTGTTATATATATGTGTGAAGCACATCATATAAACAATAGTCAAGGCATATACATTAATATATTTAAGCGGAGCACGTAATGTAAAGTGGGACCCCTCCCCAATCGCAATCGGAGATCACAAGAGCAGCGTAATATGTAACCCACAAGAAATCGCGATTGCGATGAGAATCCGGACCCGACGGGTCTATAAACCGCAATTGATAAGTCTTGCAACTCAAAGTTGTGATTGCGATCAATCGCAATCGGAAATCGCAAGGGGAGCGAAACATCACAATATAAGAGTTGCAATTGCGATTGGAAGCCCGGACCCGATGGGCTTATAAACTTTGATTAATAAAATTTGAGTCCCAATCGCATCGATATTAGTCAATCGCATCGGCAAAGAACAATGAACAGTGACTCAATCGCATCGGAGTATTTGAAGTTGCGATTGTGATCAATCGCAATCAGAGCAGGAGCGATCAATCGGAATCGAAAATCGCTGGAGGATCAGTATATTGCATCGGAAAACGCGTCAGGTGGGCCCAAAAGGGCATTCGTTAAGTATTAACAAGATTATTCATTGATTATAGTAGAAGCGGCAGTTTGTTTGTTAAAACCTTATATAAGGACGCCGAGAGTCGATTTAAGATTGTATTAAAAGAAGATGTTATATATATAAAAGGAAATTGTATGTATATGCCTCAGCTTAACGGGAGGGCGATTGTTAATATACAACGATTGTGATCTATGTTCGTTCCGCTTGCGGAACTTCCACATCAACAAGACACTCGTGGCATGAAAAGGGTTGGAATTGCCCTGATTTAAAAGTCAGCAATTGCATTTTATTTATTTAAAAGGCACAGTTACACGTATGCAACAGTTACACCCCCACAGAGGACAGAAAAGAAAACAGAGCCGAAAGGAGATAAAACACAGTCACAGAAAAGACAAAGATAGCCAAAGAAAAGACAAATGTGTACCAATTCAAAAGACTAAATGAGTTGAGCTGGAGTTCACATTGTAATTCGAATGTAAATGTTTTAATTGTTTGTGATGCATTGGCAAGTCTCCGAGAGAGAACAAATTCCCTCTGTAATGTTAAATTGATACCTACAGTTATATTTTCTGAATAAGCAGATAAAAGGATTGAGAAGGCAGAAGGCAAAGAGACATGACTGTCCATTTCGAATTCCAAGTAGAATACAAACAGCCATGAAGCTAGTTTGTATAAAATAGGATAATACCCAAGGGGAGAAGGGTTGACGGAAAAAGAGTGAGAGAAGAAGAGAGTGTGCAACAGAATTAAAGAGAGTTGAAGAGAATAAGAAAGCTGCAAGAAGAATGTGAATAAGGAGGAGCTGAACAAAGAAGAAGAAGGGTCTGAGCAGAGATGATGCAGGTCTGATATAAGAGTTGATGAACAGCAGAGAAGAAGGTACATAACAGAGCTGATATCCAAGGTAAATCAGCAAGTGTTTTTCTTTTGAAAAAGTAAGGAAGTTGGAGCTTCCCTATCAAGTTGTATCTTGATAGATGTCAGTTGTAGCTGACTGAGGTAGGAGCCTCCTGTAGGTTGGTGCCTGCAGAAAATAGATGGGAGTTGGTGCTTCCACATCAAGTTGTAGCTTGATAAAATTTCAGTTGTAGCTGACTGAGGTTGGAGCCTCCTGTAGGTTGGTGCCTGCAGAAAATTGAAGGGAGTTGGAGCTTCCTTGCAAGTTGTAGCTTGCAGAATTGAGGATTGGAGCCTCCTGTGGGTTGGTGCCTGTAGAAAAACAGTGGTGAGAGGGAGTTGGAGCTTGCCTTCGCATCACAACAATAATAAGATGTGGTTTTCTCCCTTTATGGGTTTCCACTTATATCTCGGTGTCCCTCGTGCATGATGTTTATGTGTTGATATGATTTATATAATCTCGCTTAATACTTGTTGGAACATATTAAGATCGTCATATCAAATTACATTGCCGCTCATTAATAAAGTAATTACAAAGTTAACGAAGTATGTAAATATATATTTTGAGCCATGGCTAAGCAACCGATTCAAATTTCACCCGGTTCTTCTAACTGGGTTCAACACACTCACTGACAGACCTTTCCATCCATGGTGTTTTAGGAACCGTCCAACGACCTCGTTTCACTATGGAGCTCATGAGTGTTCGTTCTAATCTTGGCTATATTAATTTTCTTCTTTGAGCTAGTTAAAATAGAGAGATACTTTTGATCTTCTAAGTTGGGGTTGATGACCTCCTTATAATGCCTTAATTTTATTTTAGCTACTAGATCTTTCTCACACCACATTTTTTCTTTGAACTTAGAAGTAACAATTTTTTTAATGTTATTGATGTTTTGCAATGCAACATTCTCGTTGATCTCCCAATGGTTTACCCAGGCCATGGTGTCTTTATACCAACCTCGTTTAAGCCTTAGGTGGTTTTGGCTAGAATTTAAAGCTAACTTAGGAAGTCTATGGTCTCCTATGCTATTGAGCTTGTGCTTGTACAGCAGAAGCCTAGTCATAGCTAGGCTCTCGATAAGGGAAAGACCCACTTCTATAAGGAGAATAAGATAGGGTGTATTGCTTTTAATTTTAAGGTTATACGTTATAAAACGCTTCTGGATTTGCTCAATATTTCTCCAGGATTCTCTATAGATGCTGCAACCCCAAACCTCACATCCATATAAGATAACATGAGTGACTAAAGTTTCAAAGAGGAACTTCTTTCTATCCCGCATTACGAGGTTTGTCGTTTTACAATTATTTTCAAGACCAAAATAAGCTTTCCACCCCCCATTAATCCTTTTCTGAATGTTATAGTTCCAGTTGAGCTTGTGATGAATATCAATTCCTAGGTACTTGTAAGAAGACACTTCCTCCAAGTTACTATTGTCATACATAAAATTAGCGTAAGTGTCCTTCTTTGATTTGATAATCATAACTTTTGTTTGGTCAGTGTTAACAGACATACCCATGGTAGAGAAGAAATCCTTAAGAAGTCTAAGTTGCTTATCAAGATTAGATGGGCACCTTTCGAGAAGAACAATATCATCAGCATAGAGAAGAAGGATGATGACTATCCCAACTAAGATCGTGCCAGCACATCCTGCTTCCTCTAAACAACCTTCTAGCTTGTCGATGTAAATTCCAAATAGGGTAGGGGAGAGGGGGAAACCTTGTTTAACTCCGATATTACACTTAATATCTTGCGACCACCCCTCATTGCTCTTTAACTTGGCAATTACATTCTCGTATAACCTTATAGCGGCCGCTCTTAGCTCGAAAGGAACATTTAGCTCTTCTAATCTATTCCATAGGTTATTTCTAAGAACTGTATCGAAAGCCTTTCTAAAGTCCACAAAGCAACAAAAGAGATTTGATTTATCATTGCGGCTTTCCTCCACAATGATCCTAAGCGTAACAAGGTGGTCCGTTGTTGAGTGCTGCCTTCTAAAACCCGCTTGGCCTTTAGCCCGCTTACCTTCACTTTCAAGCCAAATGCTCAACTTCTTTTCCAAAATAATACCATATAACTTGGCTAAGAGAGGGCTAACCATAATTGTTCGATAATTAGAGGGGTTATTTGTATCCCCACTTTTAAAAATAGGGATAATGAGGCTTTGAGTCCAAGGTTTAGAGAACCCTTGCTTGACCGCTTGGTTGAAAAGCTTGTGGATGTGGGGGATGAGGACAGGACCTCCAATTTTTAAGATTTCCACCTGGTAACCTTCAATGTCTTTAGCTTTCCCATTTGCCAAGTGTTTAACCCCAAAATCAATGTCTTCTAATGAGAAAAGTTCTTTTGTTGTGAGGAGGGTTTCAAAATCCCTAGCATTTGGAGATTCATAAATCTTTTTAAGATGGGAATTCCAGTCATGTAAAGAAATTTTATTATTATCTTTAGTTTTCCTAGTTAGAATCTGCCTCTAGAATTTCTTAGGAGCCACCTTAGAGAGGTGTAAGAGATTCTTTTGTCTTTTACGAATATATTTCCTTTTTTTCCTTTTAGTTAGGGTTTTGTAGATTTTTATCTTGTTAATTTTGAGAGATTCATCAACAACTTCCTTAATTTCTCTCCTCACACTTTTACAATCTTTGTCATACCATGGGTTGGTTTTTCTATTTCTTTTATTACTTGAGATTTCAATTGAGAACTTGTTAATAGAATATGAGAGGGTTGTAGTAAAATTATGATAGAGGTCATCTATGTTGTCTATACTAGATAAATGAAGCAAATTAGTTTTTAATTCATTTAGAAAGAGATTGTTTTTATTTCTATCAAAGATTAAGTTCTTTTGAATATAAGGATTATCTTCTATGGGATCTCTATGCATGACAAAATTGAGAGTTATGAGTAAAGGCCTATGATCAGAGTCAGGCTCGTGGTCGTCTAAGATTTCAAAATTTATTATCTCATTGTATAAAGGGAGATCGGAAATAACATAGTCTACCACGCTCCTGCCAAGCCCATGGATGCAGGTCATATTGCTAGAATTGGGCCACTTCTTTAGACTGTTGCAAATTATGAGATCCTGAGCACTACAAAGCTTGACTAGCTCCGACCCAAACAAATTATCCCCGAGGTCTTCAGAGCTCCTTTTGTACCAGCTAGCCAGAGTAAGATCTTCATCTAACCAAGGAGGATTGGGGTTGGAATGATTGCTTAGAAGAATAGCTTGGTTGCTTGAAGTTCGAGCATTAAAGTCGCCCATTAAAAGGATATTACCTTCATTCCTTAGGCTAGATATATCATTCTCTAAACCATTGTAAGGACTATTTTTATCTAGATTTTTTTTCTTATAAAAGTTAGAATTAATGGGGGGAAAATAATAGATTGCTATGTAGGTCTTTTTATCATTAATGTCAGTAATCTCAATCCAACTATATTGGTTGTAAGGGTCGTTTTTATAAATCCTAGCATGAGGGGATATGTTTTTCTTAATGTAGCAAGCTATGCTCCCAATGCCTCTACTGGAGGATCGCTTGTTTCGGGTAGACCATAGTGCAAATCCATCTATGTTAGGGACCTTAGATTCTTCGTGCTCCCAAGTTTCAACAAGCAATATAATATCAACATCATTTGAGATCCAACTTAGCTTGGGGCCTTTGTTCCATGGAAAGCCCCGACAGTTCCAAGAAAGAATTCGTAGCATGTTGAATTGCTATTTATTACTATCTTTTTGGTTTCTATCTCGAATAACTGCTTTTCTATTTCTGATTATTTCCAATTTTCTTTCCTTCCTAGCTTCTTTTACCTTTTGAACCTCCTTTCTTAATTCTGCTTGATCTTCTGGAATGAGATCTTCGTTTATAAATATTCTCGTTCCTTTTAGACTTGAGGTTTTACTAAGTATGTCATACTTATAGTTAGTAGAGCTCACCTTTATTCAGATCAGCCTTCCTTTATTCTCAGTTAATTTCCCTAACTTTGTTGCTTCTGTGAGACACGTGGTTTCAATTTGTAATCTATTATGTAATTCTGTCTGGGCTATGGCTAAAGTATCATTGTCTACCTCCTCTTTCAAACCAAAGATTATAAGGTTCAAGGCCCTTTTATTACACTCATGGTCTAATTCAATCAATTTTTTTATTTCATCTTTAATTGGTTTGATATCTAATTTACCTGCCCCACTATTTAGGGTGAGATTGTTGTTAAATTTTTCTTCTAGTTCTTTAATCATGTCCTTCATTTTCAGACTCTCTATATTATGTTAGATGATCCAAAATAAATATTATCATAGGATATAAAGTTTGAATAAAATAATTATTAATTTAAGATATTAAATTAATAATTATTCTAGAATATTTAATAAATCTTTGAGATATTTAGAAATAGAAATTTGTTATTAAAAATTATGACTCTATAAAAGAGTCATTTCCTAGGCTCTAAGTTAGGAGTGAAGTTAGTAGAATGGTTAGAAGCTCATTTATTGTAAATGGACACTTGTTTATTTTCCAAGTGATCCATAACTAGATTAAGTTAGAACATAGAGCTTATAAATAGGTTAGTTTCCTATTTTCATTGTAGTGTGTAATGAGAGAATGTGCGAGTGTGAGTTTACGTGTGTAAACTCCTGTAATTTGCTATGTAATCTTTTTGCTTGATCAATAAAGTTATGTGTCTGAGGACACTTCTGCATTTACATGTGGTATCAGAGCTTCGGTAAAGTTGCAGCGCATATGCGGAGGAGGATTCCAGCTCTACCAGGTCGTGGAAAACTCAACTCCGTTGAATCGATCAGCAAAAGATTGGTATGAAGTTTGTCAGGTTTTTTGAACAGAAATTTGATTATTTGATTTTAGATTTGTAAATTATAAAATTATTTTAAAAAAAAAAAGGCAACTGCAAAATCTGTGTGAATTTTTCTATTTCAAATTGGTTGAGTGAAGTAAAAAAAAGGGAAAGCACCGTATAATTCTGGCATTTACATGTGGGAAAGCGCTGTATAATTCTGGCATTTACATGTGGGAAAGCGCTGTATAATTCTTATGCATTTATAATTTTTCAAGCCACAAATTTGCAAGCGTTGACATCCGATTGCAGCATTTAATGAAATATGTTAAGCCACAAATTTGCAAGCATTGACATCCGATTGCAGCATTCTAAAGGTTTGACAGCATTCAAATTTGTTAAGCCAAAAATTTGAAAGCATTGAAAGCGTTGAAGGAGCCATCGCTGTGAATGGTGAACGCGTTGAAAGCGTTGAACCAAACTTGCAGCGTTGAAAGCATTGAATCACATGCAAAATTTGCCGTTTAATTGGAAGCAACGTTCAATTGAAGCCGCGTTTAATTGGAAGCCAACGTTAATTTGAAGCAGCGTTTAGTTGAAATCCAACGTTTAACATTGAAATTCGGCATGAAACCCAACTTGCAGCGTTGAAATCCAGCGTAGGGTTAGAATCCAGCGTTGAAATTGCAATTTGGCAAGAAACCCAACTTGCAGTGTTGAAATCCAGCGTTTGACAGCTTGTGACAGTGTTTAAAATACACAGAAAGTTAAAGAGCGGTGGTTGACAGCTTGTGACAGCGTTTAAAGAGCGGTGGTTGAATGCCATTACTTGAAATGCCCGTGGAAGATTATTTTTATTATGAAAGAATGCCAATTTTGAAGTTTGAAATCTAAAAGAAATTAAAAGTGGACATTTAAAAGGTTCTTGTGAGTGATAAGGCATATTTTTTTTGTAATGTTTTTTTTTGGAGTAATAAGGGTATTATAAAATAACAAGGGTTTTCTAATTTGTTGGAGTCATAAGGTTATTTGTAATATTTTTGAAGTAATAAGGTGATTTTTTTTCTGGAGAAATAAGTGTGACTCAAAGTAATTTTACTTTGAGGGGGGGTATTTTTTTTTTTTTTTTACCAGATTGTGCAAGAGCACTATTGTAAAAGTCAAATTTTGAAAGTTGCCTTGTAAATATTTGAGAAATTGACTAGAGCCAAGTGCAAAGCTCAGTCAATTTTCTCTTGTTTCAACGACTATTCGAGGGTCAAGGCCAAGCCCCGATAGTTCGTTCATTTTTTTTTTTTTTGTTTTTTTTTGTTTTTTGGTTCCTTTTTTTTTTTTTTTGCGTCGTGTGTTGCTATTGTGTTGCGCATCTTGATATTTTTTGGAGCTTGATTCATGGTGTGAAGTCTTAACACTACAATGTCTAAGTTGATTAATTTCTTTTCTGATTCCGACAAACTTGAAGGCTCAAAATCTTACAAAACATGGCAACGCCTCATCGAAAGCACTCTTGTTTATAATGAACTATGGCATGATATTTGTGATGGAGATGTAAAGCCAAATAAACCTACAGATGCAGCTGCGCTAGAAAAATGGGAAGTTAAAAAATGCCAAAGCATTAGCTCTCATTAAATCCTCTGTCAATGATGAAATGTATGTCCATATCGAAAATTCTAAAGATGCTTGGTCTGCTTTGAGAACTTTTAAAGAGTTGTTTGATACTCAGCCTCAATCAAAAAGAGTTGACCTACAATTAAAATTGTTGCATCAAAAATTGACTGAAGAAGGAGATATTCTTGAATACATCTCTAGACTTAAGAATATTAAGCAGGAAATTGTTAATGTTGGTTTTCAAGCAGTTGATGATAGTTTGATGGTCACAATTTTAATTGCTGGGCTTCCTTCTTCCTACACACATTTTTTGGAAACTCTACAGCTAACTGGAAAGTTAGAAAAGCTAAAGTTTGATGAGCTCTTCGAAATGTTGACTCAACATGATAAAACTTTTGGGAAGAAAAAGAAAGTTGGTGAAGATGTTTTTCTCACAGAGGCTAGTACCAGCAACTCCTCAGCTGACAATTCCAAAAACAAAGGCAAAGGTAATTTTAATCAAAATCAAGCAGCACAAAGTCGTGGTCGCAGCCAACACAGAGGAAACAACTCCAACAGAGGCTCCAATTCAGGCAGAAACAATTCTCAAGGTAGAGGCAACAATCAAAACAGAGGCACAAGACAGAATCTAGGGAGAGGACAATCTCAAAACAGAGGACAAAGCAGAGGTCGAGGATAGTCTCAAGGCAGAGGACAGTCTCAAGGAAGAGGAATTGATTTGAGTCAAATTGTTTGCAGGCGATGTAACAGATTTGGTCACTATGCTTCAGATTGTCCTACATCTATCAATAAAATTTCTAAGTTTCAACAGCCTTCAGCACAGTTTGCAAATGATCAAGATCAAGATGATAATGACTCAGAATATGTCTTCACTTCTTCACCAGCAATTCAACTTTCCTCCTATATTAAGAGTGATTATGAAGATGCTTGGATTTTGGATTCAGGAGCAACTCAGCACATGACCTGTAGACGAGATTTCTTTTGGAATTTTCAAGAGTGCCATCTTAATTCCATCTTTCTAGCAGATGATACAAAACATACGCCTTATGGAAAAGGTGCAGTCAAAGTTTTTCTCCCTGACATTGCAGAAAATTTGATTTCCAATGTGTGGTATGTACCCACCTTTAAGAAAAATTTGTTGTCTTTGGTCATGATTCGAAAGGCAGGACATCAAATAATTATGGAAGATGGCTTAGTTAAGATTAATTCCGTCAAACAGTGATGACAAGATATGAAGACGGAAAACTGTTAAGGATAAAAGGAACAGTTATTCCAAGGCATTCTGATTTTGCAGGGGCAGTTACTACAGGAATTTCACCTATAAGATTATGGCATGTAAGATATGGACATTTGAATTTTGACATTCTTTCTAAATTGCAGAAACAAGGGATGGTTAAAGGACTTCCAACTTTCAACAAAGAAAATGCTAAATGTGAAGCCTGCATTTATGGCAAACAGAGTCGAGAAAGTTTTCCAACAAGTACATGGCGTGCAAACAGGATGCTGCAACTAGTTCACAGTGATGTGTGTGGTCCACTACAAACTTCATTAGGTGGTTGCAAATATTTCTTGCACTTTATTGATGATTTCAGTAGAATGACTTGGGTTTACTTCTTGAAAAACAAGTCAGAAGCATTTGAGAAGTTTAAAATTTTTCAACAAGTTGTTGAAAATGAGGTCAAAGAAAAGATAGGTACTCTCAGGACAGATAATGCAGGAGAATTCAATTCAAATGAATTCAAAACTTATTGCAGTGAAAATGGCATCAGAAGGCATCTTACAAATGTTTACACTCCACAACAAAATGGAGTCGTAGAAAGGATGAATCGCACATTGTTAGGCATGGCGAGATCCATGTTAACTTTCAAAGGATTAAGTCCAACATATTGGGCAGAAGCAATCCATACAACTGTCTATCTAAGAAACAGATC